>PVKU01010992.1:0-47305 GCA_004027475.1 Anoura caudifer | reverse complement strand
TAGGCCATTACAGTCTCTTAGCTGTATTTAGGAGCGTGGCCACAACTGTCCACATCTCCTTGGATCAAAGCATAATCTTTTCGGTCATGGCTGCTACAGACTCTCTCCTTCACCGACATCAAGGTTTTCGTGTTCCATTGGTTCACTCATTCATTGGTGACGTTTATGGAAGCACTTACTCTGTGCCATACATGGTGCTCACAATTTCTAGTTTCTCAGAGACATTGTTCCTGCCACCTATTGACCCATTTTTCAGCGAGATGCCAGTTCAGTCAGTAGTCATGCCAGCATATGTACAGCATGAGCTGTCACAAGGGTATGTAAGATACTAAAAGAATAAGTAATGTGTTCAGAGGTCAGGGAAGATTCTGCCACACAGGACATGAAGGTACTTCCTGGGAAACAGGAAGTCTTTTTGTTGCAGAATAGGTTAACTGCTGATGAGATGGCTTAGAGGCTTTTTCTGCCCCCACAGCCCTGCTTTTGGCAGTGTTGGGAAGGGAAAGTTCCAAATCCCACCAAACGCTGACTTGAAATAGGAAATGCACCTCCAGAGTTTTGGGAAGGTGAGTTGGCTCAAGGTCCTCACCATCCTTAAGCTGCGTCCCACCCTGGAGGTGACTCTCTGGGGTCATTGACAGTTGTGTTTCTCTCTTGGGGGACAGCAGGCCAAGGAGTCTTGAGAGATGAATTCAGAGGAGAAGCTGGAACAGAGCTCCATAGTGAAAGAGGGGGTGCTGTGTGCCTGAAGGTGAGCCAGCAGCCATGGTCCTGAGGACACGCCCAGGAAGGGCTCCTCTGGGCCCACCTTTGCCTGCTGATGGCTAAGATCAATTTCTGCCATGGAGTGGACAGGTGGCACCTTCAGTCTTCACTTAGTACAAGCCAGCTGGTCTTGCCTGGGGGCATTGAGAGTGGGGGTGGGCAGGACTCTCTTAGGCCCATGGGTCACTGATGACTGCAGGGTATGACAGCCTGGTGCCACTGAGCCTGTGCTGTGTACCTGAGCCTCCCTCCTATTCTAGGAAGGCAAGGACAAGCAGGCTTTACTGCAGTACGAGAAGATTGTGTCCTGGCTGGAAGACGTGTCAAGTTTCTCTGATGAAGACACACAGAAGGCATGGGTCCTTCGGCTAGCTTCCCATCTCAAGCTGGCCATGTGTCATCTGAAACTGCAGGCCTTCTCAGCTGCCACTGAGAACTGGAACAACGTGAGGCCCCTTTAAAGAAGTATGGGAGCAACATTCACAGGTGAGGTTGGCAGTGAGCTGCCGGCATGTCTGAAAGTTGTCCTCAGTGACTAAGGTAGGAATAAGCAGGATGGACCGTTGGGAGCTCAGTGATTCAGGACCCAGAGTCAGGGGATGAGAAGCAAGCACTTTGGTGGAAGGAGGCAGGTGACCCAGAGCTAGGACATACTAGATGGGAAGAGCTAGTTAAGTATTTGCTTCACCCTGATTCATAGCCTCTCCCATTTATACACCTGCCTTATTCTAAAGAGAATAAGAAGACTTCCATCTGAAGACCTGTCTTCCCTCTCTGCCTCTTGGACTGAAAGAGATTCATCCGTAGACCTTGGGCATTTCTGTTGGGAACCACCCTGCCTGGTTTCAAGAGTTGTAACCACCCCCTGCCCCCCCACCCCCCACCCAAGGCTAAGGCTGAGTGAGCAACCTTCGGACTGTAAGCCACTAAGGATACAGAGCTTATCTTCCTGGCAGGAGTGCAGCTTCTGCTTCATCCTTAACTGGCCCCCAATGCTTGGTCAGTTAGCCAATGACTGGTAAGATTTTCTCAAGGGAGGGGTTGCCTAAGACAGGCACAATCATGTGGAAGGCCCTCAAGAAAGGACTTGGGGCCACAGCAAATGGGGGTGATGGACCCTTGCCCCCTGGCTATCCTGACATAGCCTGAGTTCTCAGTCCTTCTGGGAGAAGTTTCATCTCTTGGCTTCCTGGCTCTGCTCCACTTAAGCTTGAAACATTGACAGAGGTGGTGCAGGGTTGTGCTTGATAGGCCAAGCTCCCCAGGTGATCGGGCATAAGAAAGAATTCGTAAAGTCCTGTGAAACCTGCTTTGCTAAGAATGTTCTCAACTAAATGATAAGGGTCCTGAGCAGGAAATGAGTCTGTCTCCCAAAGTTTTATAACCCCTTAGCTGACAGACCCTGGCTCAGATTAAGCCCTCAGAGATCTTCCCATGTTATCTATTGTTTGATCCTTGCCTCCTGACAATGATTGATTAGCTTTACCTGTATTCCTGTGTAAAACAAACCTAATAAAAGCCATTGAGGAAGGGGCCCTTGGTCCTTCTCGTTTGAGAGATCGGCCACCTCTCCTCCCCAAGCAGATCATGTCTTGATAGTCTTATTTTCATCCGTGATGGATGGGGGCGGGGGGGTTCTGTGCACAAAGTTCCCACACACTTTTCCATTTAATGTCCCAAGACTCATTCTTTTACAGACAGAAGCAGCCATTTGCATTCCCCACCATCCTGCTGAGGGTACCTTGGAAACCCAGTCTTGGCCAGAGAAGCTACAGGACTTGAGGTCACACTGTGGATTCCTCTGTCCTCATGAGGTCCTGGAGCTGGATAGCAACAATGAGAAGGGTCTTTTCCACTGGGCAGAGGCCCATCTGGCAGTGAATGATGTTGACTTGGCACGGGCTGACTTCCAGAAAGTCTTGCAGCTCTTACCCCAGCAACAAAGCTGCCAAGGCCCAGCTGGCTGTCTGCCATCAGCAGGTCAGCAAGAAGCTCGCACAGGAGAAGCAGCTCTGTGACTGCTCCAAGGCCAGACTGCAGCACTCCAGCTCACATACACCCACCTAATCCTGCAGGTTCTCGAGAATGACTTCTGTGTGCCTGACCTGGGCCAAGTGCATGAGATTGACGTGCCATGCTAGCTGCCTGACCTGCCAGGCATCACTGATGACCTCAGGTACAGAGTGGATCTGGGCCCTGGTATTGCCCCACCTGCTCCAGGCACCATTCCAGAGCTGCCTGCCTCCCCACAGAGGTGGCTGAGCCTTTGGAGCCAGGTGAGCCAGAGCCAGGAATGGGAGTTGGACCACTTTCTTCCTCAGATACCTCATGTTTCTCACACTTGTTTCAGACCTAGAAGATTGGGTGCTAATAGCACCCCCACCACCACCTCCCCCAGCTCCAGCAGTCCTGGTTAGTGCTTCCCAGCCCCCACACCCACCACAGACCTTGACCTCTCCGGGTCATGATGCCCAGGAAGCTGACAGCAGCTCTTCTCCTTCAGGCAGAAGCAGGGGCAGGGACCCTGGGCACGTGTGTGGGGGTAGGGGCTGTCTTTGAAGGTGCCTCCAAATTTCTGGATCCCTGAAGGATTTTCTGTAGTTTGGTTAAGTGGCCATAAATTCTACAGTTTCAGGATAGTTCTAATTTTAAATCTTGTTCCATTGGCGCCATTAATAGTGGTTTTCAAACTGTGTCCATAGTGCTCTGGAATTCTGTCCTCCATGGTGGAGGGTGCCTGGGAAGATGGGGCCGTGGGTCCCCCACTTATACCAATGGAAAAAGAGGGACCGCTAAAATCATTGAAAACTACAGAACAAAATATCCATGGGTTCCTTATTTTGCAGAATTTCAGCTTTAATGTATCTCCCAATCATCTCCCTCTTCCAGAAGTAGCACAAAAATTCCTTGTTGGATCACGTGTCAGGATTAGATATTCAATATATCGGAATCTCTCAGGGCCCCCTCTGCAAGTGGCAGCTAAGCTGGGTGGGGATCGGAGAGGATCCCTGAGCTCAGACAGATGCAGTCAGCATTCAGGCTTCACCAGCCGGCTTCCTCTTCATGGAGATCTGCTCCTCATAGCCAGGCTGCTAATGGGTCCTCAGGACCCCCAGAACCTTATGCAGGACAGGGCTGTCCAACAGCCTAGCACTGCCTGAGCAGCCTTTGTTCCCAGTCCAGGGAGTTCCCAAGGAAGTGATGGACTCCTCCAGTGGCCTGGCCCCTCTGTTGCAATTCATCTGCCAGGCTGGGGGCACCAGCATGGCCAAGCTCCACAGCATCAGGGAGCATAAGGTTGACAAGAAGAAAGAGAAGGAGCAAGAGCAAGGTGAAGGGACACTGCTGCAACCACTCCAGGAGGGCTCTGAGAAAAGGGCTGCCTCTTCCAACCACCACCAGACTCCAACAGGGTGCTCCTTGCCACCCACATGTTGAAAGGCCAGCCCCCTGCTGTCTGCTGGGTGTTTGCTGGAAACCCTGGTGGCCACCCTAACATCTTCGTCTCTGCTGCCTGGGCAGTAGGTTCCTGCTG
Source organism: Anoura caudifer (assembly GCA_004027475.1). Classification (NCBI taxonomy): domain Eukaryota; kingdom Metazoa; phylum Chordata; class Mammalia; order Chiroptera; family Phyllostomidae; genus Anoura; species Anoura caudifer. The sequence continues at coordinate 43,005 of PVKU01010992.1, read as the reverse complement.
GGTTTTGGAGCCTGCTGAGTGGAACTGTCCTCTCTAAGCTGGTAGGCGACAGAGCCTCATCCAGCTCTAAGTACAAGAGAGAATCTTCTCATATTCTGCCAGTTGTCCGAGGAACAGATACTGTCTCAGGTCGGAACCTGAGATATTTGAGAAACAGAGAAACTGGAGGAGTAGCTCAGTCCTACTTTTCTAAGCCCCGTGGGGCTACATATTTCTTCCTGGGACTCTGGCAAGAATGTGACACCTGGGCGGGAAGCAGCAGTCCTGTGCTTGAGTCCCAGCTTGGCTTCTGAGCTTTGCACCATGACCTGGTCCGACTACCTAACACTCTGGGCTACTCACACACTGGGGCTGCTACCAACTGCCTAACACTCTGGGCTGCTCATACACTGGGGCTGCTTGTTGGTGCTGCTTTGTCTCATGGGGTGACTGTGCTGCTGTTACTCAAACGTTAACCATTTTCTTACCAGTGCCCTGGTGCTGGATCCACTGACAGACTGAAGCTCCAGGAGCCAGTGGTGACCTGGTGGCTGTGAGAGGGCTCGGGTGTGTCAGTGATGAAGAAAAAGAAGACAAATGTGACTAAACCTTGACATTGTCATCCAGGAGCAGGTATCATACCTGGTCCCTTCATCCTTCCTCACCAGCGGTTTCTTCTATTGCAGTGAGGGCCACAGGCCAAGGTGGGGCCTGATGTCACATCTCTCCAACAAGCTGGTCCTGAGGTGCACAGGTAGGTGGAGCACCACTGCCTTCCCGGACTGGGAACGTTGTGCACCATGCACACTCTGCCTTTTCTTACTTCTAGGGGCCTTTTCTTACTTCTAGTCTCTAGGGGCTACGTGAACTGGTTCCCCAAAGCACCCCCCTCACCCTCCATCTTTTCCCTCCCAGGCATCTCTGGGAAAGGAACTGGGTCCAGGGCCAGTGAGGGGCCAGGAGAAGCCTTCGCTTCAATGTCAAACTCCATCCCACCTCTGCCTCCCCACAGCAGCCACCTGGAGCGGAAGATGAAAATGACAGAATCCTAGGGTCTCAGCGGCTCCTTCTCCTCAAACCCAGGCTGAGGCTCTTGCCCTCTCATGGAAGCAGCTGGGATGGGCTCCTTGGCCTGCAGGAGTCTCAGCCCCTACTGCTCTTGGAGGGATAGGGATCTTGGAGGACGTCCAGGACTGTAGCTGGGCCTTCTTCAAGAAGCAGGGAGGCTGGCTCCTGAGGGGTGGGGGACGGGCCCTGCCTCCATGCCTGTGCTCCACCCACCTCCTTCACTGGTGTGCTCTTTTCCTCCCTGAGACTCTGAGATGCAGCAGTGCATACATCAATAAGGAACTAGAGCTGTGCAGAATGCAAACTTCTCTGAGCCAGGGCCTGTGTTCCTGCTCCCACTGGTCTCAGGCAATGAGGCTGGGTGCTGAGGGGACCAAGGCTCTTTCTCTGGGGTCAGGGAGAGAAGAGGTGTAGTCAACAGGGGCAGTTGTTGCAGATGGGGGAGGGATATTCTCACACAGGAAAAAATGCCTGGCTGACAGACACAGAGTATCTAAAAGTAGTCATGCTGAGAGGCCAGTGGTCCTTGGTGTAGTTTTTGGTGTCAGGGGAAGAAGGGTCTCAGAGTCTGCCCAAGTGGCTGAGATGGGGAGAGGTGCTGCTGACTTGTAGGACCTGGTACTTATCCAGGGGGTTATGATGCTGTGCAGGGCCTGAACAGGTTAGGGAGCAGCCTGGAAGTAAAGAAGTGAGGCTAGCAGGTGGGGCAGCAGCACACAGGGCTCTGCTCCCAGTTCTCAGTGACTTCAGTGAATGATTTCTCAGGGGTAGTGCTTAATCCCCAGAAGGCAGTTGGATGAAGTAACCAGAAGCCTGAGGGTGGAGGAGCCCTGGATACCAGGGGTGCTGGGAATGGGGAACATCCTTAATTTTGAGGAAAGGGTGAGGGTCTCAAACAGCTAATTTGAGCTAGGAAAGGGAGAGGAGGACAAAAGGGAGGCAGCAGAGGCCTGCTCCACCTCACCTCTGATGAAGTGGATGCTGAGAAATGAGCAGGGACGGAGACCCCACAGTGGAAGGTGCAGCTTCCACAGCCACCCTGAGAGGATGGTCAGGAAGCAGGGCAGGGAGCTCCCTGGGGCCTGATGAACAGGAGGAAGGATCCAGTTTCTGGGAGGGTCCCAAGAATGGCCAGGACCCAGTGTTCAGGAGTAACCTAGTTTTTGCCTATTGGCTTCTGTGCCTATTCCTGGGTCCTGGCGGCCCAATGATTCCAGAAGTGAGCTGGTCTGCATGCCAGACAAGTGTGGCCATCCCTCAGGAGAGGCCAGACTTCTTGTGATGAAACTGGGGAGACAGGGCAAGACTGTGAAATACTAGATGGGGGTCTTGGTGGGGAGTTCTCAGCAGGGAAAAGGCAGGACTGACCTGCAAAGCAGCAACAACAGGGCCAAAGGTGGCTTTGGCCTCCACACAGTCTTGGATCCAGGTGGGCAGTTTTGCCAGGGTAGATGGATGGGCATACCTCTGGTCCAGCAGCACTATGCTAGCAAAATCCTTCTGGTGCCTGATGGCCCTGCCTGGATGGGAACATATTAGGGTTCTGATTAAACCTGCCTCCCCAACAGAACACTGCTATTGTGTCCCTTTCCCTTCCTCAGCCCCCAGAATGGAGAGATGGTCAGGAATGGACCCCATCCTGTCATCTCCCTCTTCCTCTCTCTCTCCCTCCTTCCCTCCCCAACGATTCATCCTGATAGCTAGGAGCAGTCCCAGACTCACCTATAGACTGACAGCCTTCATACACAGATTCTCCACCAAAACCTTTCCTGGGGTAGGCTGACCTGGGGCTCGGGACTGGGAAGGGCAAAGGAGATGACCTATCAGAACTGTTTCTTGCATCCTGCCTGGAGTCCTGAGAAAATGACACTGCTGGGTTGTGAGCAAGACCAGTCAGCTTCCAGGGGGTGCAATGCCAGAAGCTGATAGGATGGATGATGTCACTTGCAGCACCAGAAGGCATAGAGGGCACTGCCATCCCTCTGGGCAAACAGAAAACTGGCACACAGCAAGGGGCGGTGGGAAGTCCCAGCATACCTCAGTCCTCAGGGCTACCCAGCTCTCCCTGCCCTCTCCCCTCATCCTCTGGACACTGGAGGTACTCACAAGGGTCTGATCCAAATAGGCCATCTTTTCTCAGAGCTCCAGAGACCTGACATTGGGGTAGGGCATGCCCACCATGACCACACACCTGGGGTGGAGGCACAAGGGAGCCAGAAGCACCTGGGGTTCTCAAGAGCCAGGACGAAAGGCTGGGTCCTCACCCACACATCACAACAGCTGGTCTACCACACCTGCAGTCAAGCTGTGTTCAGAGGCTCTGTATGTGGACATAAAGATGTTTCCCAGAACAGGGTTTCAGGATGCCTGGGTCACAGGTCTGCGCTAGGCCTTGTTTTCCAGCCCAGAGAGCCCCAGGGGCTTTGCTGACTCCTCTGGATGGTCAGTCGTCAGGGATTAGAAGTGGTGGGAGAAGCCCCAGTGCATGAGGCCTGACCATCTGTTTTGATGTGCATGAGAAATCCCAGGAGGAACTCTCAGTTCACTGTCTTCATAGTGGAAGGTCCTGCTGAGGGATCACTCACGTTTTTCCTGACAGCCAGGTGAGCCAGCAGGCCACTCTTGTCCCAGTGGGCATGGACCTGGCATTGGTACTCATAGGAGGGGAAGAAACAGATCACTCCTCTGGGGACCACACTGCACAAGTTACAGAGGATTGACCTGACTCATTCATCTAAGAAGAGAAGGGGCCCTCCAGGAAGCCACTCCTGAAGCCACACCCTAAAAAGGCTCCTAACCTTAGGGCTCAGAGCCAAGTACAGAGACCCACAGGTGAATGTGGTCAGGAGGCCTGCAGATAGACAACACCCCAACCCCTGTTGGGAATCAGATTGGCATGTGCTACCCTCCCTATCAAACACACCCAAAGGATGCTGCTGGTGGTGGGCAGCATCTGACACACACCGCTGCAGGAGCACACCTGAGCTGCACCTGCGGTGGGTGTGTGCCAAGGCCACCCTTCCCCAGCTCCCCATGTCCTGTGGGCAATTTGGGATTAAGCATCATCTGTGACAGATTGGGTACTGAAAACCTGAGGCATGCCACTAGAGAAGGTGTCCCAGCACTTGCGTCCCTGCCAGGGAGGAGGTGATATAACCAAATGGCAAGAGAAGTGAAGGGAATGAGCCACTTTCTCATGAGCTTCATCCTATAGGGATGGCTGGAGGTGTCAGAGAAAGTTACTTAACAGCCCAAAGGGTGAGGAGTGGGGGAAACTTAGACCGTCCTCGATAAACATCTAGATACTATTCATTCTGTGCCAGCTCTGGATTGGCCAGCATGCCCCCCACCCTAGAAATCTCCCTCCAGCCCCAGCAAAGGTGGCGGTGGAGCTGGCTGACTGGTACTGACCATGTGAGGCAGCTCTCTCTTCAGGTATGTGAATCCCAGCTACTGGTTGGAGGACCCAATGCAGATGACGAGGGGCAGGATGGTGTCTGGAGGGATCATGTGACCTTTGGAGGCCCAGGGATGGTCTGAACACTGGAGGTACAAACTCTGCTGCAAGGCAGATGCCACAGGGAGCACTGCCCAACCGGTGCCTTGCAGACTAGGAGCAGCAATTTTTAATGCTCACCCATCCATCCTCTTTCCACAGTAAAACAGCAGTACTCAGGCCTCTCCCATGGAGGTGGAGGGAGCACAGACAGCTGGCATCCTGTTGTCCCTTCAGCCCCTCAGGCCTGCTAACAGCATACAGCTCAATTGTAACTCAGCCCATTATGTGACCATGTGACCCACTCCACCCTGGACATGGATTCTCACCACAGGAAAACTCCACCAGTCACTCAGCTGCCACCCCAGCACATGCCAGCAGCTGCTCCCAGAAGTCAAACACCTGAAGACCACAACATCAAGGCTCTGTGACCTCCCAGGGGTCCAGGGACAGGGACCCAGGGTCTGAGCACAGAGGGGCCTTGGCAGGGAGAGGAAGAGAGAATCACTTGGGAACACAGAAGTCAGGGTGAGGAGGCAGCAAGTGCCTAGGAACAGAAGAGAGGTCAAAGGAAATGCTGATAACAAAAGCAAACACACAAAAAAACAATTTAATGATGCTAATGTTGGCAGTCTCATTTAAACTACTTGTGGCAATGGCAAAGGAAATTTGGCAGTGAGTCTCAGCTCTGGATGTGCAACAAAATCAGGAGTGGAAATCTAAAATATATGCATACATACACACATGGCCAGACCTCAGCCCAAACAATATTCAATTGTTATTGAATAACAATCTTGAGGGGGAGACCTGGCTGGTGTGGCTCAGTGGAATGGGCACAGGCCTGCAAATCAAAAGCTTGCAGGTTCGATTCTCAGTCAGGGCACTTGCCTGAGTTGTGGGTCAGGTCCCCAGGAGGGGGTGCACAAGAGGCAACCACACTGGTGTTTCTCTTCCTCTCTCCTTCCTTTTCCCTTTCTCTAAAAATAAATAAAATCTTTTTAAAAACAGAAAATAAAGAATCTCTAGGGAGGAATAGCATTTATTTGAAGAGCTCCATCCAGGTTTTTTTACCTATCAAATGGTCAAAAATCCTAAAAGTTTGACCACTCTATGGAGAAACTGGCATCATATATCTGTGGGTGGGATACAGAATGGTGCTGTTCCAGGCAGAGGGCATCTGGACAATATTTAACAAATGAGGTTCATTTTTACTTTTTAACCCAGCAATCCCACATTCAGGAGTCTCCCCTGAAGATTCAGCTCAACAAACCAACCACCTGTGCAAAGGTATTTCCTGTGCAGTGACGTTTGAGAACATGGCCACTTTTCACATGGACTGGTCCCCTGAGCTGTGCTACATCTGCCCAACAAAAAACTATGCAGCCCAGTGAGGAATGCAGCCCACTCTGCCCCTGTGGACTGATATGTAGGCACTGCTAGAACGCACAGGCACAGAAAAACAGATTCTGCCGCCTTTGAGTTAAGGAAAAAAGAAAAGGGAAAAAGAACAAGGATATACATCTGCTTATTTTTGCAAAAACATCACATGAAACAGTGGAAAGATAGACTAGTAGCTAATAAAACATGCTCATCACCTACAGGAATGGGAAAGAGGTTGGAAAGGGGTGGAAGTGAGACTTTCTGAAACTTTTTATATGGTTTCAACTTTGGAACCATACACATTTACATTTTTTAAAAAACAGAATGAAATCAACAAAAAATTCAAACTCTAAAACTGAAAACTGCAACAAAGAAAGCCTGATACCAAGTGACTTCATATCCTTTTTTTAAAATCCTCAACCGAGGATTTGCTTATTGATTTTAAAGAGAGGGGAAGGGAGGTAGAGAGAGAGGGAGAGAAAAACATCGATTGGTGGCCTCTCATCTGTGCCCCGACCCAGAACCAAACCTGCAACCTTTTGTTTTACAGTATGACACTCAAACCAACTGAAGTGTACTGGCCAGGGCATGACTTCATATCCTTAGTGGCTGAAATCTTCCCCAAGGAAAGTATTTTGACCCTGACCTGGAATGAAAGAGATGTGGCTTGAGGTTTTTTCATTTTTTGAGCCTCGTAAGAATCCATGAAGATGCTTCCGTTGCCAAAGGTTGCTAATGAGGATTTTTCTTGAAGGTTAAGATTGAAAACAACCTCGGACATCAGTAAGACATAAATAAGTGGGGAGCCAGCAGACAAAGTCCCCATGGCCCTGCCACTCTGGAGGCAAGCCACACTGTGAGTGGCTTCTCACTAAGGTACCACACGCACTGTTTGGGGCATTCATAAAATGCCTTCAATACAGTGTGGACAATTCTAGGTCCTAAGGGCCCACCTCCATTTGATTACTTTTCCTTCTGATAATTTAATCAATTTTAAATAAATATGCTAGACTTTTATTTCTAGCAGTATGGCAGGCTAAGCACTTAGATTGACCCTCCCACTGAAAAAACTGAAGATCTTGAATAAAATATTTTTTAAAAAACAACAATTTTTAGCACTGATAAGCTGACAAGAAAGAAAGGAATTCGTTGACCAGGGACTTCTCCAGATTATAGAATATCCAGGTTCTGACAATAATGACTATAATGTAATTATGAAAGTTAAAGACAAGCTTGCAAATATGTGTAGGGAACAAAGAAAAATCTTAAAGAATAACCAAGATTAATTTTTTAAATGAACCAAAGAGAATTTTCAGGAATAAAAATTAAATAGCTGAATTACAAACTATGGACAGACTTCATAGCATATTAGAAAAAGTCTGAAAAAGAAGTAATAACCTAGAAGCTACATCTAAATCAATTAACCAAAATGCAGCACAGAAAGACAAAGACTCAGAAAGATATGAAAGGGCTTATGAGACATGACAAATAGTGGCTAACATGTCTATTTCGAGTCCCAGAAGGAGAAGAGAGAGAGCATGTGCTCATTTGAATACATAATGCTTAAGAATTTACATAAATAAGGAAAGATACCAAAAATACACATAATCAAGAATGCCAATGAGGCCCAAGAATAATAAATAGAAAGAAATCCACCACCAGTTATATCTCAGTGAGACTGCAGGACACCAAAGACAAAGAGTGTACCTTAAATGCAGCCAGAAGGAAAAGACAAGTTACCTTTCAAGCCAGAAGACAGTGGCAGAAGACCTTCAACACACTAAAAGAATGTTAAATGTCATCTGAGAATTCTATACCTAAGTGTCATTTAAGTATGAAGGAAATGAAGACACTATCTGCTGAACAAAACCAGGAGAGTCTGCCGCAAACAGGCCCTCATCAAAGGATGTTTTTTAAAAGATGTGTATCAGACAGAAGGAAAGAGATTCTAGACAGAAGATCACAAATCAAAGAAGGAACTAAGAAGGAAATGGAAATGGATTTTCTCAGTCTGCTGTTGAAGAGATTTTCTCAGTCTGCTGTTGAAGAAATAAATAACAGAGGTTTAGAGTCAGACCTATTTATAGTCATATCTTGCTGTGGTTTCTTACCATCTGGGATACTTGAATCCATTTATTTAAGCTTTCAGAATCATGATATCCTAATCTTAAAAATTCATATAATAAGTGCCACTTATGCAAGATTTTTGTGAGGAATACAGGAGTAAACACATATAATGCTCTCAGTATAGCTTCTGCACCTAGGTGCAAAATAAATGTTAGTTTCTTACCATCAAAATTAATGAATAAACAAGTAAATAATATACTGTCAGCAAGAAAGAATTCCCCCCTCTGCTTCAGGTGGAAGATAAAATTCTGGCACTCTTTCATATTGTGTGAATCTGTAACTACAGAGCTGATGTTTCATGATTTTTTTTTCATCTTTTCAATATCAAGCCTCACATCTTTCAAACAAAACATTTGTGATTTTTTTTTATTCAAAAAAACACTGCACATGTATACACAAATGCCAGAACTATACCCTGGATTCCAGTTAGACTCACAATTTTAAAAGAATTTGTGTTCACAGTTTGATGAGGTCATAAAATACAAGTTGGCTCATCCACAGGTTCAAAATGGCCTCTCCTGCCCTTCCTCCCCAAGGATCTCTCCCAACTGAGAGACAGAAGCAGACAAAGATGCCTCAGACACAGCTTCTGAACCCCAATACCTGTGCTGAGACACCCTTCCCAGCTCCATCCTTGACCCTCCGTTTCATTAAGGATAAAGAAGTCAAAGCAATAGAAAGCAGCTAAGAGAAGTTAGCTTGGTCTCCTTTAAGTTCTCTGCCTAATTTTCACTTGGCAACAATTCGGTGGGTGAGGGTGAAGGAGGACAGGTAAACCCAGAACCCATCTCTCCTTGATGGTGTCAATGAAACAAATAGTACTAGTCCTGAAGCTCTAAACCTAGGCTGACATTTCTTACCTATGTTTTCCTCACATATAAATTGAAGGTAATTAAATCATGTGTATTTGTGTCTCCAGCATTTTACTAAATATTTTCAGTTATAATTTCATTTCATATGCACAGTTGGATGGATGTACAATATACAGCATAATACTCACCTCACTGCACTGCTGTAAAGATTTAAAAGCACAGTCTGGAACTGCTGTTTACACTGCAAAGAGATTTGGTGATGAGAAGGACCATCACTAGGTGCTACAGTTGGCCCTTGAGCAGCTTGGGGAGTAGGGTGGAGGGTGTGGTTAGGGGAGCTCACCTCCCATGCAGTTGAAAATCCATGCATATGTGGGATTCCTGGAGTAGGAGATGACCCACTTGAACAATGAAGGTCTGAAGAGAAAGAGAAAATCCATGTGTAGGAGAGAGAGAAGATGGCGGTGTGGTAAGAGGATACACATCCCTCTTCCCCCTTCACACAGGTGAAAAACCTGGTCAATTTTCAATGGAGCACAGCAAACAGACACCAGAAACACAGCCTAGTTGAAAACAAATGATCGAAAATTGCAGTGGACATTGGAAAACCAGACAGCAAGGAGAGTACTCCAGCAGCGCGGAGACCAGGGCGGGGGCTGAGATCCAGGGCCACTGACCCTCAGACTCTAGGGAGGGAGCTGGGTCAACCGCTCCCTGATCAGCCAAACAAGGTCTTGGCAGCACTGGGATAAACCTGGTTGCTTGAAATCTCACAGAGAGGAGTTAAGATCTCATAGCCCTGGGAGGACTGAGTGTTGGAGCGCTCACTTTTGTCTATGCCCACGCGTCATTGTAAACAGCTGCCCGGGGATCTGTTCATACCAGCACACCACTGAGAGACCAATAGCGCAGTCGCTGGGCACCTCTACGGTCTCTCGGCCCTCGCACGAGCACTCTTGCCATTGCGCCATCAGAGACCTGAGTGGGCTGCTGGGAGATCTTAGACATCGGTGTGAAACCTGTGTGGGGGTTGATTCGTGCTCACAGGACAGTTGGCACCTGTGCAAGGAAGGCTGAAAGATCATCGTTGCTTGCGCGCATGTGACCACAGTAGGCGCCTGCCGCCACAGGAGACACACCTGAGACCCTGTGCGAAGAGACCTGGGCTAGCTCTGAGGACAGTAGGCCAAAGAAAACTGAGTGCTGAACAAGGAGAAAAACAATACGGTCACCCCTCGGCCACTGCAGTGATCAAGGCCAGAAAAAAACAGCTTGGCAAGATTGATAACAGCAAGAATTGGCGGTTTTGGTGTCTTTCGTTTCTTTGATTTTTTTGTGTGGGTTTTTTTTTTCTTTTTCTCTTTTTTACTATTAATTTTTCATTACTTTGATCTTTTTTACCCCTCAACACCTTTTTGCTTCTCATTACTTCTTTCTTGTTTTACTCCTTCTTCCTTTCTTTCCAAGCTTATCTCTTCTTCCTTTCTCTTTTTTCTTCTTTTCTTTTTCATACTGTTTTTCTTTATTCTCTTTTCATTTTTTTATTTCCTTTTCCTTCTTTTCTTTTTTCCTTTCCTTCTCTTTTCTCTTTTTAAACACACACAAGTGACACAAAAACAAAACAAAACAAAACCCCTGGAACTGTGGAAAGACCAGAACTGGTCCCAAAGAGGGGGCATTTCAACAGCTGAGACACTGGAAGCCGTGAACACCAGGATACCCGAAGGAGACAGCACCACTAAATCTCACAGGCATTCTACCACAGAAGTTCACACCATAAACACAGGGAACCAGAACAAATCAATTTAAGAAGCTGAGGCTAACAAGAAGAGTCTCACAAACAATAGGAAGACAAAGAAACAATCCCCGAATGAAAGAAAAGGAGGAAGCCCCAGAAAGAATGCTAAATGAAATGGAGGCAACTCAACTATCAGATTTTGAGTTCAAAGCAATGGTGGTCAGGAAGCTCCAAGAGCTCTCAATGAGCTACCAGAAACTACAGGGAAGCTAAGAGGAACTCACTGCAAACTATATCAACATGAAAAAAGGAAATAGAAACTATCAACAAGGGCCAAGAGGAAATGAAAAATACAATTTCTGAACTGAAGAACACAGTGGAAGGAATGAAAAGCAGCATTCATGAAGCAGAAGATCGGATCAGCAAGTTGGAGGACCAAGTAGAAAAAAGCATCCAGAAAGAGCAAGAAAAGAAAAAGAGGCTCAGAAAAAATGAAGAGGGATGAAGAGAAATACAAGACAATGTGAAACATAATAATATACATATAATAGGGATACCAGATGGATAAGAAGAAAAGCAAGGGGGAGAAAATCTATTTGAAACAGTAATGATGGAAAACTTCCCTTATTTGATTAGAGAAAAAGTCACATAAATCCAGGAATCACAGAAAGTCCCAATCAAGAGGAACCCAAAGAGGCCCACTTCAAGACACATCATAATTAAAATGGCAAAATCCCAAGACAAAGAGAAAATCTTCAAGGCAGCAAGGGAGAAAAAGGAAGTAACATAAAAGGGAGCCCCGATTAGGTTAGCACCCAACTTCTCAATGGAAACACTCCAAGCCGGAAGAGAATGGCAAGAAATATTCCAAGTAATGAGAACCAAAGGCCTGCAACCAAGACTAGTTTACCCAGCAGTGCTTTCAATCAAGATAGAAGGCCAAATAAGGAGCTTCCCAGACAAAAGAAGTCTCAAAGAATACACCTCTACCAAACCAGCTCTGCAAGAGATACTAAAGGGCCTGCTTTAAGGAAAGGAAGGAAAGGAGAAAGAGAGGGAGAGGAACACAGGTACAAAAATGGCAATGAATCAGTACCTATCAATAATAACCTTAAATGTAAGTGGATTAAATGCTCCAATCAAAAGTCATAGAATAGCTGAATGGATAAGAAAGCATGACCCACACATATGCTGCCTACAAGAGACCCACCTCAGGACAAAAGACCTACACAGACTCAAAGTGAAGGGCTGGAAACAAATTTTCCAAGCAAATGGACAGGAAAAAAAAAAAGCCAGGGTAGCAATACTCATATCAGACAAAATAGACTTCAAAAGAAGAGCCATAAACAGAGATCCAGAAGGTCACTTCATAATACTCTAGGGAAGAATCCACCAGGAAGACATAAACATTGTAAGCATGTATGCGCCCAACATAGGAGCACCTAAATACATCAAGAAAATCTTACAGGACTTCAAGAAAGATATTGACAGCAACGCAATCATAGTAGGGGATTTTAACACCCCACTGTCAAAAATGGACAGATCTTCTAAACAAAATATCAACAAAGATATTGTGGCATTGAATGACACTCTAGATGAAATGGGATTAACTGATATATATAGAGCCCTTCATCCCAAAGAAACTAAATACACATTTTACTCAAATGCACATGGAACATTCTCAAAGATAGACTACATGATAGGTCATAAAACTAACCTCATCAAATTCAAGAAAATTGAAATCATACCAAGCATTTTCTCCAACCACAAGGAACTGAAACTAGAAACCAACCACAAGGGGAAAAACACAAAGTCCTCCAAATCATGGAGATTGAATAGCATGCTATTACACAATAAATGGGTCAAGAATGAAATTAGGGAGGAAATCAAAAAGTTTCTGGAAACAAATGAAAATAAACTCACAACAACCCAAAATTTATGGGACACAGCAAAGGCAGTCCTCAGAGGGAAGTTCATAGCAATACAGGCCTACCTAAAAAAGATAGAAACATCTCAAACAAACAACTTAACTCTATCCCTACAAGAACTCGAGGATCAACAGCAAAGACAGCCCAGAGCAAATAGAAGGAAGGAAATAACTAACATCAGAGCAGAATTAAATGACATAGAGACTAAAAGCACAATTCTAAGGATCAATGAATCCAGGAGCTGGTTCTTTGAAAAGATAAACAAAATTGACAAGCCTTTAAGCAGGCTCATCAAGAAAAAAAGAGAGAGGACCTAAATAAACACAATCAGAAATGAAAGAGGAGAGATTACAACTGACACCACAGAAATACAAAGGATTGTAAGAAATTACTATGAAGAACTGTATGCCAAGAAATTTGAAAACTTAGGTGAAATGGACAAGTTTCTAGAAAAATATAGTCTCCCAAAACTCAATGAAGAAGAAGCAGAAATCCTGAACAGACCAATAACAGCAGATGAAATAGAAGCAGTAATCAAAAAACTCCCAACACACAAAAGCCCAGGACCAGATTGTTTCACAGGAGAATTTTACAAAGCGTTTAAGGAAGAGCTAACCCCTATCCTTCACAAACTTTTCGAAAAAATCCAAAATGATGGAAGACTACCAAACTCTTTTTATGAAGCCAGCATCATTCTAATCCCCAAACCGGATAAAGACATAACAAGGAAAGAAAACTTCAGGCCCATATCACTGATGAACATAGATTCTAATTTCCTCAACAAAATATTGGCAAACCACATCCAACAATACATTAAAAAGATCATGCACCATAACCAAGTGGGATTCATCCCAGGGATGCAAGGATGGTTCAACATACGCAAATCAGTAAATGTAATACATCACATAAACAAAAGCAAAGACAAAAATCACATGATCGTATCAATAGATGCAGAAACAGCATTTGATAATGTACAGCACCCATTTATGATAAAAACACTCAGCAAAGTGGGAATTGAGGGAGCATTCCTCAACATAATAAAGGCCATATATGAGAGACCTACAGCCAACATCATACTCAACAGGCAAAAACTAAAATCTTTTCCACTAAGATCAGGAACAAGACAAGGTTGCCCACTTTCACCACTTCCATTCAATATAATATTGGAGATATTGGCCACAGTGATTAGACAAGAAAAGGAAATAAAAGGCATCCAAATTGGAAAGGACGAAACAAAACTTTCATCATTTGCAGATGACATGATAGTGTACGTAGAGAATCCTATAGACTCGGCCAAAAAGCTTCTCGATCTAGTAAATGAATTTGGTCAAACAGCTGGATACAAAGTCAATATCCAAAAATCAAAGGCATTTCTGTATACCAACAATGAAACAGCAGAAGCAGAAATCATGAAAACAATCACATTCGATATAGCAAATAGAAAAATAAAATACCTAGGAATAAATCTAACCAAAGAGGTAAAAGACCTGTACTCAGAAAACTACACAACACTGAAGAAAGAAATCAAGGAAGACACAAACAAATGGAAACATATACTGTGTTCATGAATCGGAAGAATTAACATCATCAAAATGTCCATACTACCCAAAGCGATTTACAGATTCAATGCAATACCTATTAAAGTGCCAATGGCATATTTCACACACATAGAACAAACACTTCAAAAATTTATATGGAGCCATAAATGACCTCAAATAGCTGCAGCAATTTTGAGAAAGAAGAGCCAAGTAGAAGGGATTACAATACCTGACACCAAACTATATTACAAGGCCACTGTAATCAAAATAGCCTGGTACTGGCACAAAAACTGACACGTGTACCAGTGGAATAGAATAGAGAGCCCAGAAGTAAACCCAATTCTCTACGGTCAATTAGTATTTGACAAAGGAGGCAGCAACATAAAATGGAGTAAAAGTAGCCTCTTCAACAACTGGTTGGGAGAACTGGACAGTTACATGCAAAAAAAAATGAAACTTGAACACCAACTTACACCGAACACAAAAATAAATTCAAGGTGGATAAAAGATTTAAATATAAGCTGTGATACCATTAAAGTCCTAGAGGAGAACGTAGGCAGGAAAATCTCAGACATTTCATGCAGCAACATTTTTACTGATATGTCCCCTAAAGCAAGGGACATAAAGGAAAGAATAAACAAATGGGATCTCATCAAAATAAAAAGCTTCTGCATGGCTAAAGAAAACAGTATTTAAATAAAAAGAAAACCAACTGTATGGGAAAATATATTCGCCAATGATACCTCAAACAAGGGTTTAATCTCCAAAATATACAAATAACTTACAAGACTCCACTCTAAGAAAACAAGCAACTGAATTAAAAAATGGGCAAAGGACTTGAACAGACACTTCTCCAAGGAGGACATACAGAAGATCCAGAAACACATGAAAAGATGCTCAATATCGCTTGCTATCAGAGAGATGCAAATTAAAACAACAATGAGATACTACCTCACACCAGTTAGAATGGCCATCATAAACAAAGCAACAAATAACAAGTGTTGGAGAGGTTGTGGAGAAAAGGGGACCCCAGTACACTGTTGGTGGGACTGCAGACTGGTACCACCACTATGGAAAGCAGTATGGAAATTCTAAGAAAACTAAAAATGGACCTACCTTTTGAGCCAGCAATTCCACTGCTAGGATTATATCCTAGAAACCCTGAAACACCAATCCAAAAGAACCTATGCATCCCAATGTTCATAGCAGCACAATTTACAATAGCCAAGTGTTGGAAGCAACCTAGGTGCCCATCAGTAAATGAATGGATCAAGAAACTATGGTACATTTACCCAATTTAATTCTATGGAGCAGAAAGAAAGAAGGAGCTCCTACCCTTCATGACAGCATGGAGGGAACTGGAGAGCATTATGCTAAGTGAAATAAGCCAGGAGGTGAAAGACAAATACCATATGATCTCACCTTTAACAGGATCCTAATTAACAGAACAAACAAACAAGCATAATATAACCAGATACTGAAATTGAGAACAAGAGAGGAGAGGGATAGGAATATCCAGAGAAAAGGAGAAGGCTTTAGAGCAACAAGTATGAAGGGCACATGGACAAAAGCTAGGTAGGGGTGGAAATGGGAGTGAGCTGGGGAGGGCTGGGGTGGTGGGCTGGGATAGGAGTAGAAGACAGAAAACTGTATAAGAAAAACAATTAAAAAAAAGAAAGAAAAGAAAATCCATGTGTAGCCCTGCTGCCACAGCATCCATTGAGGAATAGCAGCCATGGCTCTCTGCTATGTTGTGGCTGTGGGCCTCAAAAAGGGCCACAAAGTGATGAAGAATGGAGCAAGCTGAGGCACAGCTGCTGCCGCAGGCACCTCACCAAGCACACCAAGTTTGTACAGGGCATGATCCGAGAGGTGTGTGGCATGATCAAAATCTTGCCCACTGTGCACTCTCCAGGGCTTCATTTTTCAATCTGTCTGTAATATCATAGGGAGTAAGATATGTTTCTCAGTTAAATGACTGAATGGACTTATACTGTAGAACTAAAAATATGGTAAAATGATTATAGGCAAAGGGCTGAGTGCCAAGAAAAGGTGTAGAGAAAAGAATGACATGGACGTTTGGGAATGTTGTAGTCAGTATAGTGGGATTATTCTTCAGGAACATGGTCCTGTCCTCTTGGGAATATCTGTGCACATCACTTAGCATAATCTTAACCATGGCAGCAAAAACCCCCTAACACAGCAGATGTAAGCAATGGGAATATTTATTACTATTGTCTTAGGATGTCTGGAGGAAGGTTGGCACAGGAGTTGTTTAGTCCATGGGTCCAAGATGTCATCAAGGATTATGTTCTTTTGTCTTTCTTTGCTCTTCCCTCTCACTTCCCTCTCAAGGTCAGTGTGGCTACAGAAGGTCACAGTGTAGGTAAACAAGGAGGGATTCCTTCATCTTCCTTTTAAGAGCCAGGAAAACATTCCCAGGAATCATCCAAGAGGCCCCTCCTCATGTCTCAATGACCAGATTTGAGTCAGAAGCCCCACTCTAACCTACTCCTGGCCAGGGGCCAGCATTTACTTTGACTGGATGAGGCCCCTGAGCTGGGTATAGGTGGCTTACCCTGAGTGATGAACAGAATTGGAGTTCTGTTAGAAAGGAGGAAGGGAGAGGCAGTGTTGTTGAGGTGAGCAATAGCTGCAATACCTGATCCAGAACCCAGCTGCCAGTTTGTTTGAGAAATCACAGGATGAAAAAAAATTAAATGACTTTAAGAATCTTTTCTACCCTGAGAACCTAAAATAAATTACTTGAAGTCAAAGTGAGGAGACCTTTCCTCTGTCTGTCCCACCTGCAGGTCCTACGCTAACCACAGCTGCCTTCAGGACACTGGCCCGGAGCCACTGTCAGGTCATCAGGCTTCTTGTCAAGGGTGGGGCAGCAGCAACTTGTACTCATCCTCATGAGCCCAACCTGGGGCACCACCTAGCACTCAGCATGGCCACATCTCTTCTCAAGGTAAGAGCTGCAGGAGGAACCCTGAGACAGCCAGACCCCAGATACCTGGGATTCAGGGGGAGCTCCAGGGGATTCAGTCAAGGTGTTCCACCTCCCCACCCCCAGGTAAGCCCCCTACTGGACATAGGCTTGCTTATGGTAAGAATCGAAGGTTACCAGAGGAAGGGTATAGTGGGAGCCGCCCCCTGCAAGAAGGCTGGGCCAAATAAGCAAGTGTTCTGAATGATGATACAGAAAATAGTATCTCTGTAGGCATCTCTGGTTTTCTGTAGTTCTATTAAAAACTGTTAGTCAGTTTACAAAAGTGGACTCCCAAACCACATAGATTTTCTTTTCTACTTGTCAGATCTGTGGAGAGCCCTGAAATAGGCTTGTGTTCCCTCTGGGGTCTGGCTGTCTGAACAGAAAGAGAAAGCTGGTAACAAACTGATGAGAGAATCTTCCACCAAGTGTAGCAGATAATGATCATGGACAACAGTGGGTAGCCACAGTGGGCAGGGAATGTGAGTTCTATGCCAGGAGCAATGGTAACAGCTTCTAGAAATTGTCTACTAGCGTGACATTCTAAAATTTTCCCAATTCTTCCAGACACACACATCAAGAACAGCTAAAATGAAATATGTAGAAAATTGAGTCTGGGGCGGCACAGTGGGATTTAGTTATGAGTGACTTCTATGGTATTCACTGTGGGAGGAGGTGAAGTAACATTTATTTGGCCATTATATGCATTGTTATATTTTATGTGTCTTCCTTAGATCTTCGATCAGATTGTCAATTCCTTAAGGGCAGTAATAACAGTATTTCATTTCTCTTATATTCTTCACAAGATCAGTACTCAGCAATTATTACTGGTTGATTTTTTTGCTGTGTACCTACACGCTAAGACTTTATCAGTCAAGGGCCCAGAATTTTCATTCATTTGAACAGAGACGTCATCAGTATCTGTTGAGCACCTCCTGAGACAAACAGTGTCAGATACCTTTGCCACTGGAACTGGCCCAAGGGTATTCATTTCCTAGGGCTGTTGAAACAAAATACCATAAACAGCATGATTTAAAAAACAGAAAATGCATTACGTCACAATTCTGGAGGAGAAAAGCTTGAAGACAAGGTGCTGGCAGGGCCATTGCTCACTCTCCAACCATCCCTATCTCTCCCTAGCTTCCAGTGGTTTGCTGGCAATCTTTAGTGTTTCTTGGCTTGCAGCCTGGTAATCCAAGCTCTGCCTTCATTGTCATGTGGTGTTCTTTCCAAATGTCTCTATCTTCACTTGACTATACCAGTCACATTGGACTAGGGGCTCATCCTACCCCAGTGTGACCTCATCTTAACTAATGACATGTACAGAGACCCTATTTCTAAATAAGATCCCATTCTGAGGAACTGGGGATCAGGACTCTATATTGTCTTTATTTGGAAATTGGAGACCACAATTCAACCCAGAATGTGAAATGAGCTCATTCATAGGACAAGACTAGGACATACAAAGGGCTACGAGTGAATATTAACCGTGTCCCCTGGTGCTTACTGGAAGGGACAGGGAGAAGTGGCAGCAGGGGCACCTGTCCTCTGTTCCCTTGTCACTCTCCAGGGAACTTTTCTTGGGTTGGGGCCCAGCAGGACACACAGGCTACTGTCTCTGTGCCAGTGGAGGAATTCCATGCTCCTGTTGCTCCACCTTTTTATAGGATATGTCACGAAGAGGCTCAATGGCTGGGAACAAACAGACCATTTGGGGTCCAGGCAGCCTTAACTTTGGAGCAAAGTGGAGGAACCCCACCTCATCCTGTAGAAATTGCACCCTTTTGCCCTAGGAAAGGAGGAGCTACTGGGCCCAACCAGCACATTGCCAGGCAATTCAAAGAGAGTTCTCAATACTATTACTGAACAACCTACTTGTCTCCAAAACCTGGACTTCATGCTGCTAACTCTCTGCCTCCCCAGTATAGGATTCCTTAATGCAAGGTTGTAAAACAGAGGCCTACAGGCCATTTGTAGCCCATAGATGAGTTTTGGTTACAGTGGCTGGTATTCAAAATGTTTTTATTTCATTTTCTGATAAACAATATATTTACCTGGTTCAAAAATCAAATCATTATAGAAAGAAATCTAGTGAAATCTTATCCTGGCCTCCGTCTGCCTGTCCAGCCCCTTCCCCTGTTATTACTTTTATTATTTTCTTATACATTCTTCTAGAGTTTCTTATTGTGAATACAAAGTCAGTACAAATACGCATTCTGCCTCCATCCCTTTATTTCTTACATGATTATAATATCCTGTACACTTTTTCTACCTTGCTTTTTTCACTTACCTTGGAGATCTTTCCCTATCAATATGTCAAGAGCTTTCTCACTCTTTTTCACAGGCCACGGGGCCCCACTATGTGGATACACCATCATTTATTTAACCAATGCTGCTGATGGACACAGGTGGTTTCCAGTCATTTGCTGCTTATTACAAGTCCTGCTGTAGTGAGTAAAACTGCCATTTTGTACTATACTTGAACACGTGTAACATTTAAAAGTTCTGAAATATCTTGAATTATCAAAAAAGACTGGAAACACTGGGTTCTAATGGCTGTATGTGGACAACAGTTTGGATGGAGTAGCAGCTGTTTCTGAGGGTCCCTAACATTAGCTCTGCCTTCTTCTGTTTGATATTCTCCCACTACCGCCCCCTCACTGTTGCAATGAGCATCTCAAGAGTACTGTTTTTTCTCATGGTAGATTCAGAAGGAAGGGGGGATCACTTTTGTATTCATGCTCTTTCAAGTAGGAAATGAAAGCTGAGGAGGTTGTCTTTTTCAAGAAGAAAAGGAAAAGACAGATTTCTTTGTGGATGTGATTTTTGCTTCTTTTGTATGTGACAAGTTGGCTCATCTGTGTTACTTGTCTGGGTACTTGAGGGTGCAGTGGCTTTGTTACGCCCATGCCTTTCTCTCATCTCTCCATAGAAGGGAAACTGGTTGCTGGTCACTTTGGCACTGCCAGGGCAGCTGCTTGGAGATCAGCACTAAAAATGAACAAGACAGTCAACTGGGTTATTCTGCTACATGTATCATCTCACCAGAGCTCCACCAGGACAGAATAGTCCTATTCCTATTTTATAGACAAGGAAACATTAACAGAGTGAAGTCACCAAAACCAAGTCTTATGACCAAGATTCATAAATTGTACATGGCAGAACTGGCATCTGAATCTAAGAACTTCTGGCTGTAGACCTGATGTTTTAGCCAATATCCAGGGTCCAGCACAAATAATGCCCCTTTTTATTACCAAATCATAAGCATGTAATTCTGTAACATAACAATATCACACTCAAGCACACCATATAACATTTTAGTTGAAATGTTCAAATTGCTGTCCATCTCATGTGAGACATTCATGTACCTTACCAACCACACTCAAGCAAGCCTTACTTCTGCCGGACCCTCCAATTTTTTTAAAGGGTGTGGCTTAACAGTTATACTTCTCACCTTTTCAGTTTCATGTCAGTGGTGGCGTGGTGATGATGGTCATGACAATGATAAGAGAACATCTTTGAAAATATGTGAAAGGTGACATGCTTCAGAGACAGAATATAATGGAAACAATGTAGGTCATGGCTCACCCTTTATGGTCTGTCACATGCTGTACACTGGCATTGGCTCTGCTGTCCCTTTTGCTTTTTCAGGTCCTAAAAATTTGTGTAGCAACTTCTTTTTTTTTAATATGTTTTGTGGATTATGCTATTACAGTTGTCCCATTTCCCTCCTTCATTCCCCTCCACCCTGCATACCCCCTCCCATCCACATTCCCCCCTTTAGTTCATATCCATGTGTCACAAGTTCTTTAGCTTCTATATTTCCCACACTATTCTTGCCCTTCCCCCATTTTTTTCTACCCACCATCTATGCTACTTATTCTCTGTACCTTTTCCCCCCTCTCCTCTTCCCACTCCCCTGTTGCTGATCCTCCACGTGATCTCCATTTCTGAGTTTCTGTTCCTGTTCCAGTTGTTTGCTTAGTTTGTTTTTGTTTTAGGTGTGATTGTTAATATCTGTCGTGAGTTTGCTGTCTTTTTACTGTCATATTTTTTCTCTTCTTTTTCTTAGGTAAGTCCCTTTAACATTTCATATAATAAGGGCTTGGTGATGATGAACTCCTTTAACTTGACCTAATCTGAGAAGCACTTTATCTGCCCTTCCATTCTAAGTGAAAGCCTCCCTGGATAGAGCAAACTTGGATGTAGGTCCTTGCCTTTCATGACTTGGAATACTTCTTTCCAGTCCCTTCTTGCCTGTGAGGTCTCTTTAAGAAATCAGCTGACAGTCTGTTGGGAACTCCTTCATAGGTGACTGTCCTCTTATCCCTTGCTGCTTCTAGAATTCTCTCCATTTTAATCTTGGCTAATGTAATTATGATGTGCCTTGGTGTGCTCCTCCTTGTGTCCAACTTCTTTGGGACTCTCTGAGCTTCCTGGACTTCCTGGAAGTCTATTTCCTTTGCCAGACTGGGGAAGTTTGATGCGGACACTGGCTACCAGTGTCCGCATCACTATGGATGAAATAAAACATACACATGGACTACCGAGTCCAGTGGAGGAAAAGAACAACAGCATGGCTTTTTTCTCAAGGGGAGCAAAAGCCACGGCCTCCACCACAACAGGCCTTTACTCTATATATCCTCCCATTACAAGATGGTCCCCTCTCACTATCCACAAGTTACAACAAAAGGAGCCAATGCCCCTCATCACATCACAGAAGAAGGATATTAGCAAATGAATAGGCAAAAGTGGTTGAGCCCGTCACACTGGTCCCTGCAAGGTTTAGCACTTGCAGGGTGAGGGAGTTTTCAGCAAAAGCAAGATTCAGAGCAGCCTAGGTATATTGCAAATCTGATTACCCATTAGAGAACCTATCTGTGGGTGTGGATTCTGTGCATCTCTGAGTGGGAGCTGGGCCCACTCCTTGCAGAATGGTCTGCCACAGAATTTCTCCTTTATTACTTGTTCAAATAACTTTTCCACTTGTTGCTCTTCTTCTTCCCCTTCTGGTACCCCTATAATTCGGATGTTGGGGCATTTAAAGATGTCCTGAAGTTTCCTAAGCCTCTCCTCATTTTTTTGAATTCTTGTTTGTTTATTCTTTTCTGTTTGGTTGTTTCTTTCTTCCTTCTGGTCCACTCCATCGATTTGAGTCCCAGTTTTCTTCCCATCATTATTGGTTCCCTGTGCATTTTCCTTCATTTTACTTAGTGTAGCCTTCATTTGTTCATCTAATTGTGACCAAAATCAACCAATTCTGTGAGCATCCTGATCACCAGTGCTTTGAACTGTGCATTTGATAGGTTGGCTATCTCTTGGTCACTTAGATGAATTGGCTCTGGGGCTTTGATCTGTTCTCCTATTTGAGGCATTTTTTTTGGGGGGGGGTTCTGGTCACACCTGTGTGGGGGGCGGAGCCTTGGGTGTTCCCCAGGGCAGTCAGCCCACTCTCTGGGTTGTGACACTGTATGTGGGTGCAGGGTCCGAGATTGAACAATGGTGCTTGGTCTGCTCTCTCTCTCTGGTTTCAGTCCCTTCTACCACTTCCCACAAGCAAACTGGGCCCTTCTGGTGCTGATTTCTGTGTGGGTGGGCTTGTGTACATTCTACGACCCTGTAGGTCTCTCCAGCAAACTCTTCTGTGAGGCTGGGAGTCTCTTCCAGCACTTCAACCTACAGAAGTGTTTTCAATCAGTGTTTTTAGGTTTTATTTTCTGGCACTGGGGCCCTGGGTTGCAAGGTCTGTCTTGCTACCCATTTTCTCTTGGATTATCTGCACGTGAATATGGGACTTCCTGGTCAGCCAGCTGCCTTGCACAGCGTCACTGGGTCTGCCCATTGCCACCCTGTGCCCAGGGTACTCTAGCCACCACCTGTATGCCTGGGGCTCCTGCGAGCCCAGGTCCGCCAGCCTCTGTCTTTTCCTGCCGTGACTCTGCCCCTCTTACCGGTCTGGATGAATGGTTGTCGGACTTCCATACAGTTCAATTTTCTGTCAGTTTTTTGGTTGTTTTCTGGTTTCTAAATCTTTGTTATCCTTAATTTTGGTTGTGGGAGGAGGCACAATTTGTCCACCCACGCCTCCATCTTGGCTGGAAGTCCTATGTAGCAACTTCTGAAGGCAAGGCACTGTGCCAGGGAGTCAATAAGATGCATTGGCCACACCCTGGTCCTTGGAGTTTAGGACATGTCAACAGAAACTGCATTGTCACCTGGTGAATGTGGCGTTGGAGTTACATGGACGTGCTGGCTGGGTCCTGAATGTGATAAAAGAAATAAATTCTTTGTGGGGGTAACAAGGTGGGTGGTTTTCTGTTGTCTCAGGCCTTCATCACAGCTGGACAAAGGAAGGAAATGAGGCCCAGAAGTGGAGACTATAAGTTACAGTGTTGAGCAATCTTTCTGACCACAGCCCAGGGTGATGGTGACAACTGCTGCAGCTCTGGAGTCTGTGGGTTCTTTGGAGACAGGCTCAGTCAGGGCTGAAAGGTGGGCTGAAGGAAACTACTTCTTGCCTTCCCTGCATCACAACTCAGCTTTTCTCATTCCTGGTCATTGGTTTAATAGCAACACTGGGCTGCCTCCCTATCGGGCACTTTCCCTGGGAGGTGGAAATTAGCATTCTGCTGGAGGGCAAACCCCTGTCCTCTAGTGAAAGACTACTAAGCCCCACCAGCTAAGAGGGGACAGTGTAGGAGGAAGGGCCCAGGAGAGCACAGTTCCTAGGTCACCATATTCTACCTTTGACTTCATGCTCCAGCAGAAGGATCTGCATGCCCGGCTTCTTGCCACAGGGAGGGAGGCTCTTTTGTTGGCTTCTTTTTGTTGCCTTTCTTCTTTCTTCTTCCCCAAGTCTGCATGCACAGCATCTACCATCTCTGTGGTTATCTTAGAACAAGTGGGGGGTTTGCTTTTTACTTATTCTTGGAGTGTGACACTAACCACAGCAGCCTCCCTGCAAAGGGAGTGGGGTGGGGCCAGCTGCTATCCATTCAAATACTGTGGTCTTTGGCGTAGCTGATGCTAGTGGTACAATTACTCAAAACAGGTGTTGAAACTCAGTCCAAGTGACTGTTGGTTATCTGTTGCTGTGCTTCAATGGATGAGTATGGAAACAATTTTTTTTCTGGTTAAAAAGGAGATTTCAGAGTCCTGATGGAATACAGACAACAGGCACTGCTGGGCCACAGCCATATGTGCTTCTCTGTGCTGACACTGTGTGGGCATACACACTCCTCTTGTCCTCGGGGGACTATTGACAAGAGGAGCAGCAAAATGTACAGTTGACCTACCCTCTTGGGCTTGTTTCCTCATTCAAGAAATGAATGAGGTTCGAGTCAGAAATCCCCTCAAGTAGTGCTTCACAAACGTCCTTAGTGCATGTGAATCACCACAGGGTCTTGTTAACTTGCACATTCCAGCTCTGGAGGTCCATCCAAGGCTTAGGATTCTGCATGTCTGACAGACTTCCAGGTGCTGCTGCTGCTGCTGCAAGGCCCAAAGAGCTCAGTACTGAGGCCTGCGAGGCATTTTGGAAATCTGTGCTGTAGCTTCAAGTTGCCACAACAGGGAGATGCCCCTGGCATCACTGGGTGGGGGCTAGGCTTGCTAATCATGACTGTATGTTCGAATGTCCATTGGTGAATTGTCACCTGCCCAGCCAAACTCAACCCCACTGTACATACAAATCAGTAATTACTTCTTATATAGTAATACTGAAAAGTTTTCAAAGAAGTTATGCCAAAAGCCCAGTAATCTAAGAGACCATTGTTTTAGGAAGAGAAGCCTAAATGGGATAAAGACAGAATCGTGACATGATTGGATACTTTCCTTACTGCATGCATCCTGTCTAGATTAGAACATCTCCAAACACAGGGTTAACCGAAAAGCATGTCCATGCAGTTATGGCAGAAGGAGGGAAGTCAGTGCAGATTGCCAACAGGAGTCTCGAGATTTCATCTGACAGACACAGATTTGGGACAACATGTTACTAAATTAAAAAAAGCACATGAAACATCACTATCTCAGTAAACTTCTGTATAGAAGCTGTTTTTAAAATTTTACATACTAATCTAAATAATATATTAATATTTGTAGGGCAATGATAAATCCTTACAAAAAATAGATGTTGCAGTGATTGACTTTGGGGTTGCCTTTGGTTTTTACTCTTATTCTGATATTCTTCCTAGAGATGGACCAAGCAACTTTTTCTAACCCATCCTCCTTTTCCCCTTGCCTAGACACAAAGGATATCATTTCCAAGGCTTTTTTAAAAATATATTTTATTGATTATGCTATTACATTTGTCCCATTTCCCCCTTCATTCCCCTCCACCCTGCACACCCCTCCCACTCACATTCCCCCCTTTAGTTCATGTCCATGTGTCATAAGGTCTTTAGCTTCTACATTTCTCATACTATTCTTACCCTCCCCTTTTCTATTTTCTACCTACCATCTGTGCTACTTAGTCTCTGTACTTTCCCCCTCTCTCCTTCTCCTACTCGCCTGTTGCTAACCCTCCATGTGATCTCCATTTCTGTGGTTCTGTTCCTGTTCTAGACGTTTGCTTAGTTTGTTTTTGTTTTTGTTTTAGGTGTGGTTGTTAATACCTGTGAGTTTGCTGTCATTTTACCATACATGTTTTTTATCTTTTTTTCTTAGATATGTCCCTTTAACATTTCATGTAATAAGGGCTTGGTGATGATGAACTCCTTTAACTTGACCTTATCTGAGAAGCACTTTATCTTCCCTTCCATTCTAACTGACCACTTTGCTGGATAGAGCAATCTTGGATGTAGGTCCTTGCCTTTCATGACTTGGAATACTTCTTTCCAGTCCCTTCTTGACTGTAAGGTCTCTTTTGAGAAATCATCTGACAGTCTGATGGGAACTCTTGTAGGTTACTGTCTCCTTATCTCTTCTTGCTTCTAGAATTCTCTCCTTCACTTTAATCTTGGCTAATGTAATTATGATGTGCCTTGGTGTGTTCCTCCTGGGGTCCAACTTCTTTGGGACTCTCTGAGCTTCCTGGACTTCTTGGAAGTCTATTTCCTTTGCCAGATTGGGGAAGTTCTCCTTTATTCTTTGCTCAAATAAGTTTTCCACTTGCTCTTCCTCTTGTCCTTCTGGTACCCCTATAATTTGGATGTTGGAATGTTTAAAGGTGTCCTGGAGGTTCCTAAGCCTCTCCTCATTTTTTTGAATTCTTGTTTCTTCATTCTTTTCTGTTTGTTTGTTTCTTTCTTCCTTCTGGTCCACTCCATTGATTTGAGTCCCAGTTTTCTTCCCATTGCTATTGGTTTCCTGTACATTTTCCTTCATTCCACTTAGTGTAGCCTTCATTTTTTCATGTAATTTGTGACCAAATTCAGCCAATTCTGTGAGCATCCTGATCAGCAGTGCTTTGAACTGTGCATCTGATAGGTTGGCTATCTTTTCTTCACTTAGTTGTATTTGCTCTGGAGCTTTGATCAGTTCTTCCATTTGGGCCTTTTTTTTTTTTTTTTGGCCTTGTTGCAGCTGTTACATATGAGGGGCAGAGCCTTAGATGTTCATCAGGGTGGGGAAACCCAGGTCGCTGGGTTGTGATGCTATATGTAGGGGCAGGGTCAGAGAGGGAACAATGTCACTTACTCCACTCTCTTTTTAATTTCAGTCCCTTCCACTGCTTCCCCCGAGCAAACTGGCCCTTCTGGTACTGATTTCCATGTGGGTGGGCTTGTGTACATCCTAGAACCCTGTGGGTCTCTCCAACATACTCTCCTGTGAGGCTGGGAGACTCTCCCAGCACCTCAGCTCCCACAGGTATTTGCAATCAGTGTTTTAAGGCTTTATTTCCCTGCACTGGGACCCTGGGTTCAAAGGTATGTCTCGATCCCCAGTTTCACCTGGTTTATCTGCAGGCAAATGTGGGACTGCCCGGTCAGCCAGCTGCCTTGCGCACCATGCCCTGCTTCACAATCATCACCTCGCTGGGTCTGCCCGTTGCCACCCTGCTCCCGGAGTGTGTCAGCCTCTGCCTGCGTGCCCAGAGTCGGCCTGCTGCCATCTTGTGCACCCAGGTTTTGTCAGCTGCTGCCTTGCGGGCCAGGTGCCAATGCTTTTTTTGCCTCAACCCCTCTCTGCTCAGCCTACCAGTTCTGCCCTTCATACTGGTCTGGATAAATGTGTCTATTTTAACTCCTTGGTTGTTGGACTTCCATACAGTTCAATATTTCTGTCAGTCCTGGCCGTTGTTTTGTTTCTAAGTTGTTGTTGTCTTTATTTTGGTTGTGCAAGGAGGCACAGTGTAACTACCTACACCTCCATCTTGGCTGGAAATCTGTTTCCAAGGCTTTTAATGCCGAAAACTGAGTGCGTGCTTCCAATCTGTGGGTGGGCTTCCTGATTACAGATATATTTTCCATGATGTTCTGTCACTGTCTTGTCCCATGCCTGAGAACAATAAATTGCTATACTTATATGTAAGGCTTAGCTCATATGCAAGAATAATATACTTTCTCATTTTTTCTACTTCCATACTCATAATTTAATTCGGCATGCTATCTCTACTTCTAGGAAAGTTATTACCTTCTTCCTGTTATCAGATCCAGACAGGATAGTGGGTTTGTTATTTCTCATCTTAACATTTTTGTTCCGTTGTTCTCTGTTTTTTTATTTCTCTGTAGTACTTAAGAGCAGCACTACATCTAATCTTATCCATTATAAGTTGGAGTAAGCATTGACTACTTCATTACCCATCCCAGTGCAATCATGGGTAGGTAGTTACATATTGAAATACTTATTATTTTATTATAAATTGCATTCCTTTTTTTCCTTTATATCATAATTAGAGCTAAATTGTGCATATGGGCTGACTGGTTTATCTAGTAGTTTTATTTCAGGTGGTAAAGAGAACATTTCCAAATATTTGTTGTAAAAATGGAACATTGATTGGAGAGGGTGGATCACCGCTGGATTAAGTGATCTCTCTGACATTCTTTGTGCAACATTGAAAAAACAGTATATGAGTCTGTGATTTGTAACCAACTTGAAAATAATCCTAGAGGGGAAAGCAATCAGAGAAAGTTGACATTACCTATGATTTCTGCTTGGATGAAATACTCTGAGTCATCAAGGCTTAAAAGAGTGGCTCTCCCCAGGTGGTACTGTAGAAACTGGGAAGCTTAAGCACACATTCACACAAGCACTTACACACACACCTGGACCCTACCCAGAATCATTCAAAATTGAGTATCTGTAATGAGGTCTAGACATCTGTAGTCAAAAAAAATCTTCCCAAATGATTCTAATGCCCTGTGAGGTTGAGAATCCCTACCTGTAATGGGGTGGATGGTAAAAAGATAGCTCCCATCCTAATCACCAGAACCTATGTATGTGACCCTATCAGAAAAAGGGTCTTTGGAGATATATAATAATTCAGTTGTAGATATCCAGTTCAGATCATCCTAGATTATCTTGGTGGGCCCTTAATTCAATCAGCGTCCTTTTAAGAGGCACACAGAGGAGAGATGGAGAGAGTAGGCTATGTGAAAACAGAGGCAGAGTTTGGAATCATGGAGCTATAAGTCAAGGAAAGCCTAGAGGTAGCAGCAGTCAGAAGAAGTAAGGAATGACTTTTTCCCTAGAGCTTTTGGAGGGAGCAAAGCCCTGTGGACACCCTGATTTAGTACATCTGGCCTCCATAACTGTGAAAGAATACATTTCTGTTGTTCTAAGACACCTGGTTTTTGATAACTTATTACAGCAGCCCTAGGAAACTAATACACTGTCTATGCGGTGGATAAAATTTGGTGAGATGGGAGGAATATAGGAGCTTTTCAGATGTGGAAGCAAAATGAATGAAAATGAGAAGGCCTGGCTGGAGAAAGAATGAGAGTCAGGATGACTAGAGGACACAGTGGCTTTCTAAGAGGAGGGGGAACTAGTTCTACAGAGCCCACCAGAGAATCCCTAGTGTGGACAGCTGCCTTCCTGTCCATTCTGTCCTGTCCTGTCCTGTCCTGTTCAGGAATAGCATTTGCTGTCCCTCCTTAGGCCACAAAAGGCCCAAGAAGCTCAGAGTGGGTTTGCTCTTCATTCCATGTGAGGACACATGTGGGAGCCACTGCCAGGTGCTGAGGAGGAGCAATGTGGTGAGGTTGTAGGGAGGCCTGTGTCATATGTCTGAACACTTGGCTCCTGAATCCTTCCTGCTGTTCATCTCTCCCCACACCAGCAGGTCCATCTTACTGGGGTGGCTTCATGAACAAGAACAGAGCCATTTATTTCCCAGCTGAAGGTCCAGGAGAAAGTGCTGACTGGTTGGATGGATCTGCCCATGTCTTGGGAGTTGATCCCTTCTGCAGATCCCTTCTACATGAGGTCACATCACTTTGAATGAATTCCAGATGGGTCATCCTCACCCACTGCATTGGGATGAGAGCAGTCAGCCTCAGAGCATGCACATGCCACCTAGACTTCCTTAATAACCAGCCAGTTATTCTGTGGAGGCATCTCCTGGGCACTGCCTACTTTCTATAGACTTAAGTAAAGGAAACTTCCATTAACGGTACCTGTGAAATGAGAGTCCTCCCTGACTTCTCCAGCAGGAGCTGAGTGGGAGTGAGAATGCTTGGACATGAACTCCCTAATCACTCTACAGGCATTGTTTTTTGAGCTAACTCAGATAGGACCAGTGGTGTGGGAACGGAGGGGTCACCCTGAGTGTGATTGTATAAGGGTAGAGAAGCCTGGTAAGAACTGCAATCTAGGAACTGCAATGCACTGAGCTGGAGTGGGGCTGGGGTCCAGACAGGATGCAAATTAAGAGGAAACAGAGGGGAGTTCTGACCCACAGTTATTCTTAGTCTTCAAGCTGGGTTGAGGATTTTATATTACCCATCATCCCCAAAATGAACAATTGATGTCTTTAAAGGAAGGGGATTATTTCCCTCCATGTATACCACCACCCTATGACACTGTTAGGTCTGTTTTAATGTTGAAGAAGATGCTAGGTGCAGGTCAGAAGGGAGCTGCCATTTTGAGATTCCCTGAATAGGATGTCCTGGCGGAGGTCATTCTGGGCATTCTTTTGCCTCCAGGAACCCTAGCATGCATCCCTGCCTTTTATGGATTGTGATGGAGAAGGGCATCTTCAAGTGAGAGGTGGTGCTGATGTTAGGGAGCAGGGATAAAGGACAATTGTTGGTGTGAAGTCTCATGGGGCACTTAGCTTCCACCTCCTGTGAACTTGGTCTCACTGGACACGAAGAGGAGGACCAGTGGGTGTTTTTCCAGTTGAACAGGAGAATATTCTGAATGCAAATGCTCAGTTTCAGGCCTTCATTTCCCTCCTTCTACTTCCATGAAAACCTAGGGGATTTTCCCAGGGTGGGTGGAGGGGTAGATAAAACTGACAAGCTGAACTGTGGGTAACAACAATGGACTGCAGACAATGAGCACCATTGGAGACTCCCTGCTGAAATGAGAGGGCCAGGCATGTGGTTTTCCTACCCTTGGCTTCACCCCAGAGAAGGGGCATTTCAGAGACCAGCCATAGGTCTGTGCAGCAGACACACTGAGTGCTGCTCAGTCTTACCCCAGAAAAGTGCTGGGACACTGCTGGGAATAAGACAGACCAGCCCTGACCTCAGGAGGCTTCCAGTCCCTGCCGGAGAAAGATGTTAACTAATTATATACATGCTCACTCATTACAGTGGGCATACATGCTAGGGAGGGCTTCCAGGTCCCTGAGAACATACAGTAGTAAACCTGGTCTGGAGGGTATTAAAATTCATGTGTCCAGCTCACCCAATTTACAGAGGAGGAAACTGAGGCCCAAGAGG
Organism: Anoura caudifer; assembly: GCA_004027475.1. NCBI lineage: Eukaryota > Metazoa > Chordata > Mammalia > Chiroptera > Phyllostomidae > Anoura > Anoura caudifer. The sequence continues at coordinate 12,115 of PVKU01010992.1, read as the reverse complement.
GGAAGGAAGTTGGTGGAGGTGACTAGTTAGTATCGAGTTGAGACTGGGTATCATCCTGGACTCCCAGGTCTGTTTTCATCTGAGCAGAAGAGCTGATTTTCATTATGGTCCTTACTACCTACCCCTTAGAATAGTAAAAGAATAAACCCATTAGAATTCAATTCCTACAAGAAGCATTTGTTGACTTCTGTTATGTACTTTGACCTCCGGGAGTTAAGCATTTAGTGACGGACAAACATGAACACAACCAAGTATTTATAGTGTAGTCTGTTGAGTCACAAACACAAAGGACCCTAGCAACACAGAGAACAAGCGACTGGATGTACTTAGGCTGGCATTCGAAGTGCTCTAGGCACCGGCCCTGACTCTCATTCCCTGTGAGTGCCCATGTATGTTGTCCCTTACATTTTCTGAATTGTCCTCTACCTGCTGCAGCCCTGGGGGCCAATTCATGCTGCTTCTTTGCCTAGAATGGACTCCTGTCTCCTCACTGCTCAGTCTGCCTATCCTGCAGGGCCAATAGACATGCTCAACCCTCCAGAGTTTTAATTTATCACCCAAATCATTGTCCTTTATCATTTGTTGAATTTTTCTTGAGAAAAGTTTATTGTGTAAGCAATATATGTTTATTGTAAAAAATATCAGGGAATCTATCAAACAGGAGAGAATAAAAATCACCCCCCAAAAAAGAGATAACCATTGTTAACATTGAGGTATATTTTCTTACCATTCTTTTTCAATGCTTGCACACATACACACACACTTTGCTCATTGCCTTTCCTCATTCTGCCTTACATTTCATTTGTCACATGCACCTATCTTCTTCCCACTGTGAGCTAATTGGGGGCATGGACAATGTGTCACTCACTGTTTATCCCTCTTACTAATACAGCGTCTTGTGCTAGGAGGTTCTCTGCAAGTATAAGCTGAGGAGAACACTGTGAATTTGCTTGGCTTTGGAACTTAGGGCGTGGTCATTTTAAGGAAGCAATTTTGGTGTCTTGGGGACTGATGCTTGTTGAAAACTTGCTCCACTCCTTGAGCCCCAGTCTTTGCCAGCTGGATGGCTGGAGAAGGGGCTGAGATTCCATACAGATTCAACAATTGGCCAAGACACACGCAGTGGGTGACTAAGTTTGCTCTGCATCCTGCATGGGGCTGCATTGAAAAGCAGGTCTACAATGCTATTTGACTGAGGCTCTTCCCTTGCTTTAGAATGACACCATTGATTCCGGCAAACCTTTTCTTATCCTTTCTGATAAAAAACAGTGTTGATGTTTCACCCGTGGGTAAGTGGGTGAGATTTTCTTTTCTGACAAACCAGTTTTTACTCTAAAGTACTCTTTGCTTAGATTAAAATTCAAGAGGTTCTTGAGTAAGTATTGGAAATGGAAATAGCATGGCCTATTTTCCAAATAGCTTGGGGTTGGGAGGTTGGGACCAAATGAGGAGGGGAGTTCATTCAGCTGGCCACAGGTGAGAGCCTAGCAGAGCCCTGGAGAGGAGAGGAAAAGCAGCAGAAAGCATTCACAGAGCATCAGGATCCCTTTGAGGCACATGCGGGAAACCTGAGAGGCTGGTGTGTAGACAGCAGCAGAGCAGTAAAAGCAGTAACGAGGGAGGCAAGTCCATGTGCCTTTTGCGCTTTTTAGTTGAATATGGCAAGATGTTTGTGATTTAGATGCCTTTTCTTCTTTAAAGAAGATGATTCATAGCAGAAACTATTTCTAGAATTAAATATCTCGGTGGGAATTTCATTACAAGATCAAAGAAAAAGTTTGCAAGGTTTTGCTTCTGATGAAAAACATTGAAAACAAGTAAAATCAAAGAGAAGCCTTAAGCAAACATATTATTGATTTGGGTGATGCTAAGACATCCCAGCTCCATGGAGCCTCTTTCAGAGCCAAACAGTGGAGAGAAGAGTGAAGAAGTAGTTGGGGCTTAGCCTTGGGGACTACCTCCTGTACGCAGTGGGGAAAAAGAAATGAGACTAATGGGGTCTGGTGGTTTACAGAGAGCAAATGAGGAGGTGAGGACCTTGAGGGGAGGCCAAATGGCTTGCCCAAAGCTAAGAGATGAGTGGTATTGAGGGAATATACTTTAAAAAATCTAGTTTTCTTTCTGCAACTCTGCATTGCCTGTGGGAGAGAAAGGGTTTCAGTAGAAAGAGCATAGGTTTGGGATGCACTTGGTTTGAATCCTGGATATCTTGGGACACATTTTTAAGATTTTTTTCAGCCTCAGTTTACTCATCTGTACAAAGTACAGACTGCCCCTAACTTGCCCCAGGACTCTTTCTTCAAGGAGTCCCACCTTCTCAAGCATGACCTCCAGCCTTGAAAGCTCTTATCCAGGCCTCACACACTCACTAGCTCATTTGTCCATTCAGGGCCTGTTCCAGGTGCTAGGAACACAGCTGGGAATGGAAGTGACAAAGCCCCAACATTCACAGAGTTCATGTTCCAGACCAGGCTGTGCAGTAGGAACATAATGTGACACACACATGTAATTTCCAGCTTTCTAGTAGCTGCATCAGAGTAAACAGGCAAAGTTAATTTTAACATTCTATTTAACCTAATATATTCCAAATATTATTTCAGCATAGTTTCAATCTAAACATTTATTAATAAGGTATTTTACATTATTTTTAATTTTTAACTACTGCATTCCATTATTAAATCCAAGTGTAACTGGCATACAACATCACATTAGTTTTGGCCACACACCATAGTTACTCACTATTTGTGTAGATGCTGTGCAGTGATCACCACAGTAGGTCTAGTTTACATCTATCAGCACACATAGTTAACCAAATACTTTTTTTTGTGGTGAGAACTTTTAAGATCTTTCAAATATATTCAGTAAACAGAGTATTATTAGCCATAGTCACCATGCTGTACATTCTATCCCCAGGACCTACTTATTTTATAATCAGGAGTTTGTACCTTTTCACCTTCACCATTTCATATGCTGCCATCACCCTCCTCTGGCAACAGTAATCTGTCGAGTTTGTTTTGTTTGTTTGTTTGTTGGATTTGACATGTAAAGTAAATCATATGGTATTTTTCTTTGTCTGTCTTCACTTAGCATGATATCCTCAAAATCCATCCCTGTTGTGGTGCATTCCTTGTTTTTGACATGGTTACTCTCCTAGCACATCTCAGTTTGGACTGGCCACATTGCAGTGCTCTATAGCCTTGCAGCTGCTAGAACTCAGGAGCAAGAGAGACTCTGCCATCTACCCCAGTGAGCAAATCTGGGGGAAACGCTTCAGTGCAGGCCCTGCCTGAGGGAGAGTGCTGCCTCCCCAACCAATGGGCCCCTGCCAGGGTCCCCACCAACCCTGCCAGAGTATGCTAACTTCACACAGCAAGAAGGAGAATGCCACACCCTAGAGTTCTGTCCTAGTCTCTGGGTTGAAAAGAGGGAACAACATTGAGTTGTCCTCTTTGTAAAAGTAACAAAAACAACCTAATTAGTACTTAGTGAGTACTAGGCATAGGGGCCAGGCCCTGTGCTAAGCACTTCATTGTCTTCACTAGAACTTTCTAAGAGAGGTAGGTACTATACTTATTCATGCTTAAGAGGGGAGGAAAGTGGAGAACCCTAAAGATTCCACTGATAAACTATTAGAACTGATAAATGAATTCAGTAAAGTAGCAGGATACAAAATAAATATTCAGAAATAGATTGCCTTTTTATACACCAATAATGAGCTATCAGAAAGGGAAATGAAGAAAACAATTCCATAAGACAATTCCAATTTACAATTGCATAAAAAATACCTAGGAATAAAATTAACCAAGGATGTAAAAGACCTATACTCAGAAAATTATAAGACACTTAAGAAAGAAATTGAAGAAGATACAAATAAATTGACATATACTGTGCTCATGGGTAGGAAGAATTAAAATCATTAAATTGTCCATGCTATCCAAAGTAATCTATAGGTTCAATGCAATTCCTATCAAAATACCAATGGCATTTTTCACAGATCTAGAATAATCCAGAAATTTATATGTAACCACAAAAGACCCTGAATGGCTACAGAAATCTTGAGAAAGAAGAACAAAGTTGGAGGACTCACACTACCTAATATCAGGTGATACCATAAAGCCATAGTAATCAAAACAGCATGGTACTGGAATTAAGAACTGAAATATGGATCAATGGAACAGAATAGAGATCCCAGAAATAAACCCATGCCTTTATGGTCAATTAATATTTGACAAAGGAGGCAAGAACATACAATGGGGCAAAAGTCTATTCAATAAATGATATTGGGAAAATTGGACAAATATGTACAAAAAATGAAACGACCGCCTTCTTATACCATATGCAAGAATAAACTCAAAATGGATTAAAGACTTAAATGTGGGACTTGAAACAATAAAATTCCTAGAAGAAAAGATAGGCAGTAAAATCTCTTTTAGCAATATTTTTTTTGCTAAAAAAAGCATTTAGCAATATTTTTTCTGATATATCTCCTTATTCAGGGGAAACAAAAGAAAAAGTAAACAAATGGGACTACATCAAATTAAAGAGTTTTTACACAGCAAGGGAAACCATCAACCAAATGAAAAGACAACCCACTGAATGGGAGAACATATTCACCAATCATACATCTGATAAGGGGTTAATATCCAAAATTTTTAAAGAACTCAGAGAACATGACACCAAAAAATCCAATGAAAAAGTGGGCAGAGGACCTGAATAGAGATCCTCCAAAGAGGACATACAGATGGCCAATAGACGTATGAAAAGATTCCTAATGTAACTAATCATCAGAGAAATGCAAATTAAAACAATGAGATCATCTTACACCTGTCAGAATGACTGTCATCATTAAATCAACAAACAGTGGAAGATGTGGAAAAAAGGAAACCCTTGTGCACTGTTGATGGGAATGCCTATTGATGCAGCCACTATAGAAAACAGTATGAAGGGTCCTCAAAAAGTTGAAAATGGAACTGCCTTATGACCTAGCAATTCTACCTCTGGGAATATATCCAAAGAAACTCAAAACACTAATTAAAAAGAATACATGCACCCCTATGTTAATTGCAGCATTATTTACAATAGCCAAGCTATTGAAACAACCTAAGTGTCCATCAGTAGACAAGTGGATAAAGAAGTGGTGGTACATATACATGGTGAAATATTACTTGCCATAAAATGAATGAAATCTTACCATTTGTGATAGCATTGGTAGACCTAGAGGGTATTAGAGTAAATGAAATAAATCAGTCAGAGGAAGGCAAATACTATATGATTTCACTTGTATGTAAAATCTAAAGAACAAAATAAATTTACAAACCAAATAGACTCATAGACACAGAAAACAGACTGATGATTGCCAGACATGAGGGGATTAGATGAAAAAGGTGAAGGGATTGAGAAGTATAAATTAGCCATTACAAAATATTCTTGGGGATGTCACATACAGCATAGGGAATATAGCCAATGATATTGTAATAACTATGTACGGTGCTAGGTTGTTACTGGAAATATCTAGGGGAACACTTTTAAAGTACATGATTGTCTCACCACTATACTGTACACCTGAAACTAATACAAAATAATATAGAACTAAATTGAAATTGAAAAGTAAAATTTAAAACAAAGGCAGAGGAAGAAAGCTGCTCAGAGAAATTAGATAACTTGCTGTGGGTCCTATGAGTCATAAGTGACAGACCTGGGATTTGAACCCAGGGCTGTCTAAAGCCAAAGGCTTGTGTTCTCCAAACAGAAATGATAGAATGAGATGTGGGATGAGTCCAGGTTTCTGGGGCCTTTGTCAAAGGCTCCCTTCCTCTACTCACAGGGCACACTGCCAAGTAAAAAGGCTTTGGAGATGAAGGTGTCAGTGAGGATGACTCAGTGTCACAGTGAGGGGTATAAGTGAGTTGTATGGCACCCAGGTCCTGCCCTCATGAGCCATTGTCCAGGATCCATGCCAGGAACTGCTGGCATGTTCATATTATAAATAAGATATTAACTCATAGGCATAAATGATAAAGATCTGTCGATTCTAAAGCACCATGTGAAAATTTGCTATCATTATTGTATGGTACTGCTGTTCTCATCATCGTTCAGTTAGTGGAGTGTCCAGAGAAATCACCATAACCCAGATCACTGCAGCAGTGGCAGCAATATCAAATGGCAACTGAGAATATAGCCTAACTTGAATTTTCTGTTCTTAGTAGATACCAGCACCTTAATATTTTGAGTTTCCCTTATGGATATTTGTAGTAAAACCCAATGTGTATATAACTCATTAGCAAGGGGTTTTCATTATTTGCTAGCTTGTCTGGTGCTGAAATCAGTTTCTATGTTCAGCCTTGGATGACCAGCAGCCCTCCTAACTCTTCAGAGCTTGGTTAGAGAGGCACTTAGAAACCCTTAAGCAGACATAATAGCAGCACCTAGGCCTCCTCTCTCAAGTTCCAGGACAGGTGAGAAGCCAGGAAGCTAGTCACCCTTGTCCAAAAGAGAAAGGTCCCACAGGCTGTGTCCATGTTTCTTGAGCATCCTCATGGCCTTGCTAAATGGGATTACCTGGAAGACATCAAAACCCTATTCGCCCTCTGAGGGCCACCTGCTCCACAGAAGCTGTTCCTGACATATCATCCCCCTCCAGTCCTCTCCTACTTCTATGGTCCCATAGTCTTAAATGCCTGTGCCATCTTCAAACACTGAAGCCCCTCTCTTGCATTGTTAGCTATACACTTTCTGTATATCCTTGTTCTTTCTTTCCTAGTTCCAGACTTTGGTGACTTCTCCTGGTGACAATCACATGTTAACTTGTGACATCTCTGATGACCTGGTTGGTCAGCTTCATATTGTTTCAGAGAGGGCTTAAAGGGGCTTCTTCATTCTTGTGAGTGAGCATGATGTCCTTAGTGAACTTCTGTTTTGGTTTTGAGTGCTACAACACAAATTTATTGAACATCTGTTGTGTACAAAGTACCAGGTGGGGAATTGGTGGGACATTTGTTCATTCAAATAAGCAAATATCAATTTCATTCTCATTAAGATTTATTGATGGCACTTCTGCATCTGAGGAAGGGTAAGAAATATCATGTACACTTGAAAATCCAGTCCACCAGACCAAGTAGTATGTTCTAATGTCTGAAGCACGACAGAGCACTTAGAGAAACAGAAGCCAAAGCAATTTAGCCTGGGCAGTCAGGGAAGACTTTTCAGAGGAGGTGGACTTTAAATGGGGCCCTGAAGGTATATGCAATGCTGAGAGCTGAAGCAGACCTATAGTTCTTATGGGAAGGAGATGGAACTGAAAAACTTCCCTTTGTTGAGTCCTAGAAGACAGATGTAGCCCTCTTATGTATCAGGTCTTTTAACTTTCAGTGCCAGTAAGTTTGATTCCCAGCTCTGCTTGCTCATGACCCTAGACATGTCATTTGACCTTGTGGACACTGAAATTCTCATTAATAAAAGAGGAAAAAGGCAGCCAGTCTTGACACCTTCACAGGATCACTATGGAAATGAGATAATAGAAGTGGAAATTCTTTTTAAATAACAAAATGTAGTGTTTTAAATAACAAAATCAGTGTCATTATTGGTTTCTAGTGTGTCTTTCATTATTTCATCACCTTCCAAAGAGTCATCTTACTAGCAGAATTTTGAACTAAAAAGGATAATACTGAAAATGCCTTAGAAATTCACAAGAGCTAACATTTACCAACTCCTACCATGAGCTAGGCATAGTTTCTGAGTGTTTCACATGTTTTAAGTTGCTTAGTCCTCACATGAAGTAGATGCTGTCACTGCATTTTACAGAGGAGAGCCTGAGTCCTGGAAAGGTTAGTAACTTGCTCAAAGTCATACAGAAACTAGTGGAGGTGGGATTTGAAACTAGGGAAATTTGACTCTTACCACCCTGCTGTGTTGCCTTCATGAGGCCCAAGCTGGGTGGGATTCCTCTTTTCCATGGGGAGGAAGAGAGAGATGGAGTTTTCCCTCTGCTCTGGTCCCCAACCTTCCCCACCTCACTGTACAGATTCTCCCTAGTGAAAAGCAGGGTTGGGGCACCATATGGGTAGCCCAGAGCTTCTCCTAACTCCACCTCCCCTGAAGCAGATTTTGTCAGGACCCCACCCACATCTCTGGGCCTAAATTTCCCTGTCATCTGGCAGCTACCAGCTGCCAATGTCTGTCTCTCTGCCCAGGGGTTTTCTGCACCCACACTACACATGTGACAAACTGGAGTGTAGGGAATTAAGGCCCCTGAGGAGCAGCCCTCACCCAGTGACCGACTGATGGGCATTGGCATATAAATACCCCAGCTCTCTTGCCCCTGGGGTTGGATCATTGATACATGTGGTATACACCAAATTGCAGAGCTCCCTGGGATTAAGCCCCAGAAAGGCACAGCCACTTTCCAACAGTTGGTTGTAGCAGGCACCCTTTATTGGCTCCCTCCCCTTCCTGTTTCACTTCCCACTCTCCAAACAATCTGTTTTCAGTATAAGTGGAGTTCTTTCAGTGTCACAAGGAAAATAATTTCCAGAGACCCACATGGGAGGATGGGGTTTTGTGGTAAACTTTATTGATGATGTAAAATTAAGGGGGTTCTCCTCCTGATTTCCCAATGTCCCATCTCCATCTCTCTCACCATGGACAAGGTCCAATTTTGTCTTTGGTAGGGCCAGAATTTCTGCTTCACTTAAAGCTTAGTCCTTTTGGAGCTTACCCAGTCTGCTGCAGGCTCTGGTAGCTGCTAGGCCCACCTGGTCATGTGCTTCTGGGCAAGAGAGAATGCATAAATGTATGGGTGGGTGCATTACCAGGTGGGGTTGGGTGGAGAGAGAAAGAAAGGGGGGAATGAGCGCTTAGTCCTTTTGGAGCCCACGGGTGGCTGCTAAGTGGTCTCCGTCCCCATCCAGGTAGATGAACCAGCTGCTCCAGGGTTGGAGTCCTTGTGGCTGCAACAATGCAGCTGCTATGGCCACATGGCTATGGAGAGAGAATGTGCGAGTGCATAGGGCAAGTGTAGGTTTCTGAAGGAGAGAGAGAGCTTCTTTGTTCTTCTTGACTATATTGGCTTGGGTTTGGGATGGACCAGGTACCTTTTTCAAAATAACCAATCAACTTTCCAAACTTCCACAGGCTTTTGATAGGTTTACACCCCTTAGTTAGACTGACAGGTCTCTATGGTCCAGCACCTCCCACTGGGCACCCCACTGCCAATAGTCCAGTAATGGAGTGAGGAAGGGAGGAGAATTAATCCCCTTGGTGGAGCAATGCTGTAATCCCCTAGGGTGTAAAGCTGTAGCTTCCTGGTGAAGCAAATAGGCTTATGCTCTCCAGTTTATTAAGCTTGATATCTAATACCCTTTGCTCCCCTTCGTTTTATTAATATCTAGCTAAATATCAATGGTAACGAAACCACTGATAGCTTTGTCTCAAGGTCTTCTGTGGTATTACCTGTTAAGGGCTGAATTATGTCACCCATAAAAGCATATGGTGAAGTCCTAACCCCTAGTACCTCAGAACGTGACCTTATTGTAAGTGTAATTAGTCAAGTTAAGATGAGGTCATTAGGATGGACCTATACTCCAATATGACAGGTGTTCTTATTAGAAGAGGAAGACTAGGTAAATAGAGACACAGGAGGAGAGAACACTGTGTGAGGACAGAGGCAGAGATTAGAGGAGTGATACAGCTGCAAGCCAAGGAATACTAAGGACTGCTGGCTACCCTTTGGAGCCAAAAAGAGGCAAGGAGACATTCCACCCAGTGCCTCATTGGGTCCATCGCCCTGCTAACACCTTAATTTTGGACTTCTGGCCCCAGAGCAGTAAGAGAATAAATTTCTGTTGTTTAAAGCCAGCAGTCCCGGGAAGTTTATACACCTTCCATCAGCGGTCTGGATTCTTCCTTAACTGGCTCCTTCCCAGGGGGCCCACCATGCACCATTCCCTGTGCATATCTCACACCCATTCTTACTGGAGCTGCCTTTGAAACCTTTCACTCAGCAACTCTCCTGCATCCTCTGCATTTTGACAAAATCACCTGTCTCTGCCTTCATGTGGCACTGCCAACTCAGAGTTAATGATAGAGCCTTGTGCTTCTACTGCATATGGAGTATTCCTCCATGGAACTGGGTAATTACGGAGACTTGAATGGATCCTGAAGATGCTTTGGGGTATTTGATTTCCTAGCTATCAGCTGCAGGAGAGATTCAAGGTGGATTAGTAGCTGCTTTCAAGTTTGCAAGGGGTGTAGTGTGGAGGGAGCTACCAGCTGTTCCACATCTCCACTGAGCCCAGAGTGAGAGGGAAATTAGCTTAGAACCTTTAGGAGGGGTTTAGGTTTGATCTGTGAACTTTCTGATTGCAGCAGTTACTAAGTTGTCAGAATTACTTTGGAAGTCTGGGCAACGTTCCTGGAAATGGATGAGGGCTTAATAATTTCCATCTGTATATAAAGTCTTTAGTAGAATCACTCTGGAGGGAGAAGAGTGGTCTGCATGCTCTGAGGAAGACAGGCGCATAAAAAATAGTTTCCATTCCCTTTGTGATGGTTGTGGCCTCTTCCCTTTGCCTGAGACCATACCCCACCATTTTCCTTTTGTAGGTGTGCTGTCTGTTGGTCCTAAAAACTCTTTGAGATGGAAACCTGTCTCCAGCTCTGAGCCCAGGACATCCTGGACTCCATCCAAAAGTGGTACAGCAGAGCCCATCACAGGGCTTCCATTTTATTTTGAAATGAAAGTAGAGCACTTCTGTTGTTTAATCTTCTATTTCCTTTGAAAAACCCACAGATGCTGTGCAAAGGCCAAACCAAGGAGTAAGAGAAAGGGGGCTGAACTCACAATATGGGAATGAGCTGCAGGGGGGCCTCTGCCTGCTCCCCTTTTTTCAGAGGAACTGAGGGTTTTTACCGGGAAATTACATAATTTTCAGCCATTTCCTGCTTGCTAGAGTTAAATGTAAAAGGAGGAATCAAGCTCCTGAGATGAAATGCAGTAGGCAGTGCTAGATTTGCAAATCCTGGACTTATTCTATTATTTTTAAATAGGTTTATTGAGCTATTGACATGAATAAACTTCACTTATTTAACATATACAATTTGGTACGTTTTGCTATATGTTTGTATATATGTGTGTTTATGTATGTGTATGTACATATCTCCATGAAACTATTACCTCAATTAAGATTGTAAACATACCCACACCCCAAAAAGTTTCCTCCCATTCACTTGCAATCCCTCCTTTTTACCCTCTCCTCCCTTTTCTCTTTTCTGTCACTATAGATTGTCTTCATTTTTTATAATTTCATATAAATGAAATCAAATAGTATGTCCTCTTTTTTGTCTGGCTTCTTTCATTCACATGATTATTTTGTTGCTTGGATCAATAAATCGTGCCTTCCCTTTCCTGGGAGTAGCATTCCATTGTATGCATGCACCACTATTCTGCTGGTGAGCATTTCTGTTTTGGCTACTATAGCTAAAGCTTCTGTAAACATTCATGTACAAATCTTTGTATGGATATATTCTTTGATCTCTCAGGTAAATATTTAGAAGTGAGGTGGGTGGATCATGAGGTAGAAGTTTGTTTGGCTTTTTAAACAAACTGCCAAATGCTTTCCAAAGGGATTGTACCATTCTATATTCCCACCAGCAATGTAGGAGAGTGCCATCCAGTCATGCCACATCCTTACCAAGACTCGTTATGATCAGTCTTTTTTATTTTAGCTATTCCAATTAAGTGTGTGCTGGTATTTCATTGTGGTTTAAGTTGTATTTCTCTTATGACTAATGATGTGGAACATTTTCCTGTGGTTATTTGATATCCATATATCTTATTTCATTAAGTGCCTGTTCAAATGTTCTGCCTATTTTATTTATTTATTTTTTTTGTTTTTTTTTTGTTGTTTTTATTTATTTTTTATTTTTTATTTTTCAATTACAGTTGACATTCAACATTATTTCAAGTGTACAGCATGGTGGTTAGACAATCATATACATTAAAAAGTGATCCCCCAATATTTCAAGTACCAACCTAGCACTATCTGTAGTTACTACAATATTATTGATTAAATTCCCTATGCTGTGCTTTTTATCCCCATGACTATTCTTTTAATTAAAT
>PVKU01010991.1:0-47312 GCA_004027475.1 Anoura caudifer | reverse complement strand
CCCTCCCCCTACCCCTCTCCCCTCCCCCTCCCTCTCTCAATAAGGTTGAAGACCCCCATATAAGTTGCTCTGTTGTTTTAAGTAATAAAAATATCAAGAGAAAACAGTAAAGGAGGAAAGAAAAAAATACCAGTGTATCTTTTAAGTGGTTATTTGACTAAAAAGGTCTTTATGTCCCTCAACCTCATGAAATGGGGTGTTTGTGGATGACTGCTTTTATAGTACCGTGGTAATTTGGCAACCTTTTTTCTTGCTACCTAGTGTTTGAGTAGGGAGGCATCTGAGCATTTGGCTGAGATTGTTGCTGTGTTTGCATCTGCTATATAACCAGCTGCCTGACCTTGGGCAGTTGGTTCTCTAAGCATGTCAGAGCCCTGTCTGAATATGGAAATAATCATACTGCCTTCCTGGGGCTGATGTAGAAAATCAGTGTGTGATAGATGTGCGTGGAGGTAGTTGAGAAGGGATCCCTGTCAGAGTCCTGTAGCACATGGACTTGGGAACCACCTTCAGACTGTCACCTGTCTCTTCTTTGCAGCGCTGCGGGTGGAAGTGGAGCAGACGCCACACCAGACAACCCGGGAAGGCAGCTCCTCAGAGTGCTCCAGCTCTTCGCCCAGCCCGATGGGGGTGCAGGCCCGGGAAGAGAGCTCAGACAGTGCTGAGGAGAATGACAGACGTAAGGATACCCGGCATGGCTGGCCCAGTGCTGCCTCTGCCCTAGCCTGTGGGACTGTGCTGACCTCTGTGTTTCCATCTCTAGGTGTGGAGATGCACATGGAAGGGCCCGATAAAGAGAAGCCTGTCATGCTGCTGAATCATTTCACTTCAACTTCCACCAGACCCACAGCTCAGGTTCTTCCTGTGCAGAATGAGGCCAGCTCCAACCCGTCAGGCCACCACCCTCTGCCTCCTCAGATGATGACTGCAGCCTCGCACATCGCACCCATCCGAATGCTGAACTCTGTGCACAAATCGGAAAGGGGAGGTGCAGACATGAAGCTCCTCTCATCTTCCATGCATTCGCTGCTCTCACTAGAAGAAAGGAATAAAGTCTCTGGACCAAGAAGCGGTATCAAAGTGGACAAGAGCTTTGGCAATGCCATGATGGATGTGTTACCCACATCTACCCCCCATCAGCCCATGCAGGTCCTTTCTGGACTTAACGAGAGCAGCTCTGTGTCGCCCACCGTGTCCTTTGGTCCTCGTACCAAAGTTGTCCACGCGTCTGCACTAGACAGGGTGATGAAGCCAGCCCAGCAGCCGGCCCTGGTGGTGGAGACAAGCTCTGCTGCCATGGGGACATCCAGCACGGTCTTCCACGTGGCTCGGCCACCAGTGAAACTTCTGATGTCTTCATCTGTCCCTGCGGATTCTGCCATTTCTGCACAAACCTCCTGTTCTAATAACGTGCAGATCAGTGTGCCCCCTGCAATAATAAACCCTCGGACTGCTCTGTACACAGCCAACACCAAAGCTGCCTTCTCTGCAATGAGCAGTGTGCCTGTGGGCCCCCTGCAGGGCAGCTTCTGTGCGAACAGCAATACTTCCTCCTCCAGTAGCCACGCTTCCCCATCCTTCCCAAACATGGCCACTGTGCCCAGCTGCCCCACCCCCAGCTCCAGCCCTGCACTCTCCTCAGTCCCTGAAAGCAGTTTCTACAGCAGCAGCAGCAGCAGCAGTGGCAGCGGCTCCCCTGGGAACATTCCTGCCTCTGCTCAGAACCACCACCACCACCACCACCATCAGCAGCCACCCGCACCGCAGCAACCGTCACCCGGCCCACCACCTGGCTGCGTCGTGTGCACGTCTTGTGGATGCAGCGGGAGCTGCGGCTCTGGTGGCCTGACTGTCAGCTATGCCAACTATTTCCAGCACCCATTCTCGGGGCCATCTGTCTTCCCCTTCCCCTTCCTACCCTTCAGCCCCGTGTGTGGCAGTGGCTACGTGGGCACCCAGCAGTACGGCAGCAGCGCCTTCCCAGTCATGCCCTCACCCTATGGCAGCAGTGTGCCCACCGAGCCTGTGCTGGGTGGCCAGTCCACTTTCACTGTCCCTCCCATGCAGAGCTTCATGGCAGGGGCGGCTGGTGTATACCAGGCCCAGGGCTTGGTGGGCAGTAGCAATGGTTCCAGTCACAAAAAGAGCGGCAACCTCTCATGTTACAACTGTGGGGCCACCGGTCATCGTGCTCAGGACTGCAAGCAGCCGTCCATGGACTTCAATCGGCAAGGTAAAGGCAGGCCGCAGCTGTTGAAGCTCCGAAGGCCAACCGGCTACACTGGTTAGCAGTGCAGTGCTGCTCGGAGAGGTGCAGGAAAAGGTTTATTGTTTATGAAAATGATAGTAAACTTCTCTTAAAAGCAAAAAGTAATTTTTCAAATGCTCTTTGAAAAAGCATGAACTTCTCGGTAGGCTGTGAGCTCCCAAAAGGAGGGTTACTTTGATTCTGAGACTGTCTTCATGATTTCAGCCTGCTCCTATTCTAGAATGTGATGAGCTGGCTGTGGAGAGGGGGTCTGGCCTGATGGCTCTTTGGTCTATTACTTCTTCCCATGTGACTGGGGAGTAAGTATGGGTGATTTAATGTCACCCCAACCTTTAACTGAAAGCCTAGGGCATAGCACATAAATTCAGATACTACAGATGGAAGTCAGTGTCCCCACTTCCTTTCTCCCTGCACAGGGTGCCTGTGACTTTTGGTGTGTGCACGTGAGTGCACGATAGCGTCCTCACTGCACTGCCATCTTCTTCCTTACCCCTCTCTCCCATCTGCTCTCTTTTGTTTTCTTTAGTCAAATTCAAGTGTATGTCTGATGTATTTATTACAGTGGGTTTGTTCTTGCTGTTGGTTTTGGAAAGGTCATTAAACTAGGCATTTGGGAAAATTGGTCCCAGCTCTGTGACTATTCTCTCTGCAGCCTTGAGTCACTTGATCTCTGTAGGTGTGAGGGTTGCCTTAGACCTGTGATTACCTGTATATCTTAGTCACCTGGAGAGCTTTAAAGACAAACAACTTAGACTCAGTAGGTCCGGTGGCAAGTGCAGGTGACTGGGCTGTGGCCACCCATGTTGATAGAGATGGTGCTGCATCTCCTGAAGCAGCGGGCCCAGAGCATATGGTCCTTGTCACTGGGTAGATGCACGCTGGATAGACCACCAGCTATGTGCTGTTGGAGTCGGAAAAAGAGCTGCTAAAAGAATAAAGGAATGGATTGGTAACTCTTCAGTTATTTCACCCCTTATCTGATTTTATAAACTAATAAAATAGCATCTGGTTTTTGGGTGGGAGAGGGGGGCTAGCAGTCGTTAGAAACAGATGGTCTAGATTTCCAGCACCTGAATCTTGACCAGTGACTCTGGAAATAACTTTGGACAGATCAGTTGTTTGTGGTAATTCTACAGTGATTCAAATGTGATCTCTTTTTTTCCCTCTTTCTAGGTACTTTTAGGTTGAAATATGCCCCTCCAGCAGAAAGTCTGGACTCCACAGATTGATATTTTTCTCTGGCAACAGAACACTATTAAGCCATGGAGACATAAGGAAAATTAAATACAAAACTGAGAAGTCTAGTTGCTGTTGAGCTTAATATTTTTAATCCAAAGGTGCTTTACTTTATTAGACTGGATAGAAAACCTAGCGTAGGAGTGCATCAAACTCAGTTTTATTGCCAAAATTTTAGATTGGAGCTCGATGTCAGGACTTGCCTAGTGGGTATCTCCACCCTTGGCTGCAATGCAGAGACCTGCCATCTCTGGAAGAGCATTGCTGTAACTGGTCCTTCTAGGCTCCCACGTAATTCCAGGGCAGCTACGCGAGATCGGAAGTGAGAGCTGAAGGTTGGAGTTCTCCAAGTGGAGTTCTACCAGTCGGACTGTTGACACCCCTGGGTGAGGGAAAAATGTCACCTTTGTTTTGTTTTGTTTTGTTTTTGTTTTGTTCCTAAAGTGGCTAGGCACTAATATCTGGGCTTTTTAAGGATTGCACTACAGCAGAATGTAAACTGATGTCAATCTCTGCAGTTCTGGGAGACTCACTCCCTGAGACCAGTCAGTGTAAGACATTCAGAGGATCTGTCTTTACAGAGCTGGCACCAGCAGGCCATGTGACTTAGTACACAACAGAGATTTTAGTATTTACTTCCCTCCTTAGAACACTTTGTAGCAGTTTCAGGTTTTCAATTTTCTTTTTTGCAAATAAATTTAAACTACATTATTAAGTAGAAATAGTTACTCACAACTAATTTCTAAGGGTCCAAGTCCCAGAGAATTCCTAGTTGTCAAAGCTTTGCGAATATGTTCTTTACTGGCCCTTCCATAGCTTTGAGTCCTGTCATCTTCCACCATGAAGAAACTCTCACAGAGACATGGTGATGGCACAGCCTTTGTGACTTGGCTCTGACAGATGCCACCTGTCCTTAGCAGGGTGTGCAAGTTTTTTTAATCTCACACAGACTTCCCAGAGACCCCAAGGATTATTGCTAACAGATTCACATTTGAGACACCCATGTTAACAATAATACAGTCCTGTAATTTATGAGCAAAAGATTTGAAATTTTCTGCTGTCAACTTCTTTTGTATCAGGCTGTATATTAACAGTTAGTTCTGTTAAAAATTACCGGAAGACTAATAGACAGTGGCGGACTCTGAGAGAGACCGCACCAACAGGACAGCCGTAGTGTCTGCGGAAGTCTGGTTTTAGTGAGGTGAGAAGCAGTCCTCCCCACGCAGCTCCGTCCCACCCCACTGCAAGGAGGGCTTCGTGGTCTGAAATTTAGGGACTTAAATCTTTAAAGAGAATTTTCTGCTCAAATAACATTGTTTTAAGTGCTAAAGCCTTCAGTATGAAAATATTGATTGGTAAGGCCTTGCCCAGGGATTTTTCCAGATGAATATTTATTTTTTAAAAAAATCACAATGTTCAGACCATTCTTAAAATGGGACAATCAGCCTCAAGCAAAATTGATGTAAATTAAAAGAATACCCTAGAATTTGAGGCATTGCGATGTGAGGCTTCACATTTTGAGATCAGTTTCCTGGCTTCCTGGAAACTAAAGTGGAAAGTTGTAACATTTTTTTTTTTTTATAAAAGGCTTTTAGTAGAGTTTTTTAGAATTTTGTTTTACTAGAGTTTTATTTCTATGCAATGCAGAATTGACAGACCTCTGTATTCTCTCTTCCTGGTACACAGTATTATCACATACAGTTTTTAAGCAACGGTGATGCTTACAACAGCTTTTGGGGGGAATTGTTTTGATCTCTAAAGTTATAAACACTACAAAAATGTCAAAATAATGAGAACTGACACAACTTTGCCTTAAAGAATATTAGACTGGAACTTGTCATATTATGTTAAAGGAAGACTTAGAGTGTTCATTGATGTTTACGATTTTAATATTTCTGAAGGCCGCTATAGTGGCCTGGATATGTGCTGAAAGCCAAACTTTTAAATTTTTTTGGTTTTTTAAACAAAGAAATATTTTAAATAAATCCTATTTCAACATAGTGAAATTGTTGAAAACTCTCATAGCAAAAAAAATCATATTTAGGTTTTTTGTTTTAGTGGTCAGTATTGGGGAATGAAAGTGTGTGTTGTTACCCTTAAAACTATTTTGATAAATATTAGAGGTTAGTATTAAATACAACAAAAATTAAAACAAACTTTGATTTGAAGTATGACATTCAGATTGAGGTATATAAGTTCAGACGTTGTGTGGCTGTGTTCCAGTCATCAAAGGTCTTGGAAAAATTCCCG
Source organism: Anoura caudifer (assembly GCA_004027475.1). Lineage (NCBI taxonomy): Eukaryota > Metazoa > Chordata > Mammalia > Chiroptera > Phyllostomidae > Anoura > Anoura caudifer. The sequence goes on along the minus strand of PVKU01010991.1, from coordinate 41,557 downwards.
GTTTCTTTGAAAGTTCATGTGCGGTGTGACATTTCCAAAGAGGTCATTCCAAGTTGACAATTGTAAATGTAAATATGAGGTACACAGGACACAAAGCTGCTGATCCTTCGGATCTCTTCCCAAGTAAATTGCGTACTTGGACTTAGGAATATTTGCTAGCAGCATTATCTCTGATGAATTTCTCTCCAAAAGCTACCAAAGTCAGTAAACCTAAAAGAAGCATTTTGCATTTCCTCAGAAGATGTCCTCACCAGTTAGAAACAGATCAGACTGATCCTTTCAACTACTTAATCTTTTTCCTGAAATCGTGGCTGTTTCGAAGTTCTGTGGCAACCAGGTAGGTGTGGCACCAGCCACTTTGCTTTGTGTAGTCTGTCATATATTAAAGTTTCTAACCCCATTTTTATCTCCAAGAATGGGGAAAGAGGAATGTACAGATCAAAGTACAGTACAACGTTGGGGTGAAACAACTATTTAATCTTTTTTTTTTTTTTTTGAAAAGCAAAACACTCAATTTTATACCTTATTTTCTAATTTTTATTTTATGGTAGTACTGAAAATTGGAAAGTGTTTAAACATTAAAACTCCTAATTGTTAAAGAGCACTGAGGAAATGGGAGCTAGCACTTCTAATAAAAATAGACAAATTTATTTTTTAAAAGCAGATATGTGATTGGGTATTTTAAAAAACCAGCATCATCTATAATCTCCAAAAGATTACAGGAGTCAGCTTGTTAATATAGTAGTTAGTAGGCTGAGTACTTTAATTCACTATATTTAGAATTCTATAGGTCTTTTATTGCAAGAAGTCAACATAGTTAGTTTACACTACACATTATGTATGGAGGCGCAGTAGCAGTGGTAGTAACTTTGCCTAACGTCACACAGCTGTAACGTGTGTCCTGTTTGAGCACAGGCTGACCCAGGCTTGCACTCATCCACTCACTCCAGTGTTTCCAGTGAGCACTTGCCGAGAGGAATTGGGTTGTACCCTACCCTCCTCACTCCTTATCATTTTGTCACTCTTCCTGCTTTTGTGGTGGTTTATTTGATGCCTTGCTAGTTTCACATACTGATAACTGATGGCATTACATGTTGAAGAGTCTTAAAAGGTTATAAGGGAAACTATGTCCCTGCTCAGCTTGACCACCTGTCTCAGAGGATGGGCCTGTGGAACCTGATCCCATAGGCCGTCCTTTCCAAAGTACAGATGACTCCCAAAGAATGAGTCAGGTGACATATAAAGCCATGGGTTCTGAAGAAGCTCAATTATTGACAAGTCCCAAGGTTCTGAAAGAAAATACCTTTAATCAACATTCATAAAACTACATGCTGTGCTGGTTGAGGCCAAAGGTCAATGTTACTACACTGTTAATGGAGGGAGGGGAGTGTCGGTTCTCCATCCTGGGTATTGTAGCAAGCCCCTCACATGCATAATTTCTTACATGCACAAAGACAAAGGCTTTGGTACTGAAACTGAAGACCTCGTATACTCAAGAATCTTCACAACTTCTGTTGGACATACTTGCTTTTTAGGAATGAAGGAAAAGTCTCCCATTTTTGAGCCATTCTTTTGTCAATCCTACAAAATTGCATGTAACTTTATAAATATTTTTTAAAAATATAGTTTTGTAAATATTTAATATTCTGCTAATTTGATTTTGAATTGTAAATGTCAAGTATTCTGTTTTTGGGGTTTTTATGTTTTATTATACTTTGTTAAAAGAAAAATTGTACATTTTTAGAATGTTTTTATGAGTAAATTTAATGTACTGAAAATAAAAATTGAAAAAAAAAAAACCCTTTCTTTTTATGAGTTTTTTCTCTCAAAATATGAAGCACGTGTCTTTTCAAATAAATCACAATTCTTGATCTCCGTACTTGGGAGTCAGTCCTTTCTGCCTTCTTCCCAGCTTTACAAAAGGCATACTTCATCTTAAATCTATTTTCTATCAAGTTTCCAAGGCTTTTTAAAAAATGTCCTTGATATGGACATAAATTTGAATTATTGATTTGGGGTTTAAAGATGTTACAGCTGTAGGTTTCATGACAATCAAGGTTGGGGTTAATAGATCTATGTATCTTTAATTTTAAATCATTTTTTTGTCTTTTCAGTTACTATTGACATACAATATTATATTAGTTTTAGGTGTACTCCAGTGATTGGATATTACATAACTTAAAATTAGTCATCCTGATATAGCTTGTACCACTCTTAACACCATACTTAGTTCTTAGAATATTATTGACTGTATTGAGTATGCTGTATGTTACATCCCTATGACTATTCTGTAACTATCAATTTGTACTTTCTAACCTTTTCACCTTTTTCACCCATTCCTCAAACCCCCTTCCCATCTGGCAACCGTCAGAATTTTCTCTGTAGCTATGAGTGTGTTTCTGTTCCACTTTTTCTTTTTTCTTTTTAGATTCAATTGTTGATATGTGTTTATTGCCATTTTATTCATACTTTCTATTTTTTCTTAAAGAAGACCCTTTAACATTTCATGTAATACTGGTTTGGTGGTAATGAATTCCTTTAGCTTTTTCTTGTTTGGGAAGCTCTTTATCTGTCCTTAAGTTCTACATGATTGCTTTACTGGGTAATCTTGGTTGTAGGTCCTTGCTTTTTTTTTTTTTTTTTTTTTTTTGCATTTTTTAAAAATTATTTTTTAACTTATTTTAATTGTTGTTCTTGTGCAATTTTCTTGTTCTCCCTTCCCAGCCCACTGCCCCAGGTCCTTGCTTTTTATCACTTTGGGTATTTACTGCCAATCCCTTTTGGCCTGCAGTTTCTGTTGAGAAATAAGCTGACAGTCTTATGGGAGCTCCCTTGTAGGTAACTAACTTTTGGCATTTCACTTATGATGTGTCCTAGAGTAGGTCTCTTTGGATTCATCTTGTTCTGTGCTTCCTCAAGTTATATGTCTATTGCCTTCACCAGGTTAAGTTTTCTGTCATTACTTTTTCAAGTAGGTTTTCAATTTCTTGCGCTCCTTCTTCTCCCAGTACCCCTGCGATGTGAATGTTGGCATGCTTGAAGTTGTCCCAGAGGCTCCTCAAACTATTTTTCATTTTTTTTTTTGGATTCTTTGTTTCTTTTTGCTGTTCTGACTGGGTGTTTTTGCTTCCTTAAATTACAAATCACTGATTTGATTCTTGGCTTCATCCACTCTACTGTTGATTTCCCTGTAAATTACTCATTTCAATTAGTATAGCCTTCATTTCTGAGTGGTTCTTTTTTATACTATATTGAAGTTCTCACCGAGCTCATTGAATATCCTTATAACCAGTGTTTTGAACTCTGCATCTAGAAGATTGCTTGTCTCCATTCTGTTTAGTTCTTCCGGTGAAATTTTGTTCTGTTCTTTCATTTAGGACAGGAGTATCAAACTCACTGTCACCAGGGGCCACATCAGCCTTGTGGTTGCCTTCAAAGAGCTGAATATAATTTCAACTCCTAAACAGTCAAGGAGTACATTTATACATTACTAAAATTATTTCTTGCTCTTTGGTTACTTCCAGGGCCTCTGGGTTGTCTCTAGGGAACCATCCAGGCCAGGCCTCTGGGGTTGGGAGACATGCACATCTGCTGAACAAGAAACTTGGGGAAGCAGAGCATTCCTTTAACTCCCTGTACTCTTCCACTAAAGTTACAGAGCCTATTTCAGTTTGAGTTAGTTTTGTGTCCAGTTTTCCAAATGAGTAACACTGGCCACTACTTTGTTGGGAACTGCCCTGCCTGGTTTCAGAAGCTGTAACCCCCCATGGCTAAGGCTGAGTGAAAGACCTTGGGACCATAAGCCACTAAGGAGACAAAAGGTTATCTTCCCCGCTGGGGTGCTGCCTCTGCCCTCTTCACCCTGCTTGGCCCTGGGCAGATGACTGGTTTTCCAATGATGGGTAAGATTCCTTGAGGGATGACCTAAGACAGGCATGGTCTCATTGGGGCCCTCCAGGAAGGACTGGGGAACTATAAAAAAGGGGGTGATGGACCATCACCTCTCAGCTTTGACATAGCCTGAGTCCTCATTCTGTCGGCAACAAGTCTCCTAATCTCTTGGCTGCCTTACTTAAGCCTGAAACAATGCTGGAGGGCGGTGCAGCCCTGGGCAAGAACAGGCGGTTCCTTGGGGAGATCAGGCTTAAGAAATGCATAAAATCCTGTGAAATCTTCTTTGCTGATACCCTCAATTTTCTGATAAGGGCCTAAGTATAAAATGAGTTCCTTTCCCAAAGTTTTACAGCCCTTTAACTATTGACCCTGACTCAATAAGCCCTCATAGTTCTTTGAATGTTATCTATTGTCTGATCATTACTGCCTGACAGTGATTGATGAGCTTTACCTGTATTCCTGTGCAAACTAAACCCAATAAAAGCCCATTGAGGAACAGGCTCAAGGCCCTTCTCCCCTGAGAAGACTGGTCACTTTTCCTCCCCAAGCAGATCATGTCGGTAGACTTCTCATCCACGGTGACCAGAAAGCCTCTGCGGGCAGAGCCCCCCCACCCCCCACTTGGCTTCTGTTTGTATTGTATCTTTACTTGATGTGGCTCCTCATAGTTAATTGAGGTACCGTAAGCCATCGTGACCACAGCGCACACATACTCTTGACACCTTCGTGTTTTACTTTGTTGTTCATTCAGAGTGACTTAAGTTTTTAAGTTTATTCCCACAATATACCTAGGTTCCACATCCATCCTGTGCATACTTTGTGACATGTAAGTTCTAAGGAGAATTTACGGAGTTTAAAAAATTTTTATTGATTTTAGGAAGGGAGGGAAGGGCGGAGAGATAGAAACATTGATTCATTATTTCACTTACTTACACATTCTTATATGTACCCTGATTGGGGATCAAAGCCACCACCTTGGGATATTGAGACAGCACTCCAACTGAGCCTGCTGACCAGGGCCCTCAACCAGTTGGGAGAACTTTGACCAAGGTGAAGAAGGTGCCCATGACAAGGCAGAGACCTTCAAAGGTGGGTGTCCCTCCAACTCAACTGCTGTCCCACACAGCAAAACCAGTCTAGGTGCTCCTTCTTAGGAAGGATACTACTTGTTTGGCTTTGGCTACTACAGATGGTATGCAGGATTGTAAATCTCAGACACTGATCCATTAAACTAAGCTTTGATGACAGTCTTTAATTGTGCCTTTATTCATCTTAGTTCATTAAAAATGTACTTGTTTTAAAGATCCTATAGAGTGACCACCCACTAATCTGGGATATAAGTCACCCCTCTCACCTTGATTTTTTTTTTTTTTAAAAAGCAGAATTTCTTATAGGAATCTTACTGATCACACAGTAGTTACAATAATGTCGGATATAATGACGTATACAATCCAAACAAGACAGGCCGATTAAGAATGTACATAATGTAAAAATATACATATTAAAAGTTAGCCATGTAGACAGACGCATGCAGAAGTAGGAGTAGGTGATGGGAGCTTGGGGGTTGAAGGTCCATATGCAGTAATATTGCCTAATCCCTCCATTACAGCAAATAATTTCCACTAACTGATGCAGGTATTCCAGACACATCTAAATATACAAGAGCAAATCATGACCTGCTACATGTAGCCTAAAGTGTTATGTGATCTTTTTGTGATACTCGCATAAAAATAGTAAATAACAAGCCCCATGCAGGTAGTAGGAAGCATTAGTTATTCTAATTGGACATGGAAAATAAGTTTTAATTTTTGACATTAGTATCTGTGAAGAGAATATATCTCCTTTTACTGCTTTCTTCACAACCGGCATGCACTTACAGTGCGGGAATTTCTATGGTTGTTGACCCAACAGTGATAACTGAAATACTCTTTAAAATGTGGTTACTTTTTAATCATATATTTTAGTCACACACCTAATGTAAAACATGGATCATCTGCAGCCTTAAGCCTAAATGTAGAGGGAGTATATCTGAATTTTAACGACTTTAGTTTGAGGCTTCTGTAGTTCCCAGTCCTGCCCTAAAGAATGGAACTGATACAATTGCTTGTTTAATCACCAAAGCAGGCACTAGTTTGAGCTTTTTGATCAGAGAATATCTGAAACAGAAGAAATGTCACTTTTTTCCTCTGGGACTTTTGAGAAACTAGACCAAAATATATTATTCAAGGTTCCTACTGAGCAGTGATATTTTTGTGTGTGTTACTGTCTGGGGAACAAACCAAATAAGAGCTTCCTAACACTGCAAAAGCACTGACTTGGGGTGTACTCACTAGGAATCAGGAGGAACCTTTAACAGCAGTTCACAGTTTTCTTACACACCCCTATTTGGCATCCTCCTAGCCAACTATTATGGTAAATGTGTTTGGGGGGCGGGGGTGCTATGCTTGACAACTTATGCTTAAAGATCCTCTTCGAGACCTCTCTAGTTGGGTAGAAACCCTTCAATTAAAAAGTTGGCAGGTTCTATGAACCTAGAGAAAAGATTTATTGTCTCTGCTCAAAATGCAAGTTCCTGTTGTGGAAAGAGCATTAAAATAACTGAAGATCTATTTTATTGGTAACTCAGAATGCAAAGTATTTTATTTTTAAACTTCTAAATCTGAAAACAAGACAGCCTAGGTTAAATAATATAGTTTTCCAAAGCTGAGTGCACTCATTTGGAGCCCAGTTTTTTTCTGCTTGAAGTACAAAAACAACTTTCAAAAACTCCTAGGCAGGAACACTACTGTTTTGATGATCTTTGATTAGATGAACTGATCAATCTCAGTTGGTAACACCCCCCTCTTTTTTTTTTTTTCCCTGTTGGTAAGGGTTTAAAAATTCTAGAATAGATGCATTTTTCTCCTCTTACACCAACAATTTCATTCCAAATGTCTCCTGAGAGGCATACACCATGTACAGGAATCCATCTTCATCCTTCTCACTTTCATACACTTCCGAAATTGGTGTGGATACGCTCACCATGCTGTGCCCATTCACTAGCAGGAAGAAGGCTTGATTAGCGTTGAGTTGTAAGCGCCTTCTAGTGAAAGAAAATGTGAAAAAAACATTAATGCTGCTTCTGGCAAACTGAAGCATACACCTTACTGATGATGATGGCTCTAATATTTCTTCTCACAAAGCAAGAACATTTCCTTTGATTCTATTCATGATCAGTATTAGTGATAATCCTTGATAGGTTATTTTTATTACCTTCTTGAGGCCAGTTTTAAACTAGTATGCTGTCTGAGGAGCCCTTAGTGTCTAAACTGTGAGAAAACAGTTCAAAATATTTATAAACTAAGACCTAAGCTGGTACAATTTATTACCATTGTACCAAGTCTACACTGTCTTTTACTAATTTTGCTATACAAAACTTGTAACTTTTCTGGTTAATGGACAACATCCACACTAGCTATTATGAAAGAATCAAAAGGGACATGAGGTCCAACAGGTAAAAAATATTAAGTTGAGAAATGAAGCATCCTATAGTCTTACTAAGCTTGCATAATTTTAATCAGAACTAAAGATCTATCTGTAAATGTGATAAACAATGAGAAATTACTCAAAGAAATAAAAAATAAAGAAATGACTGAATACCTAATTATCTTGATGAGTTCACTCATGTTGACATGATCGGGTACAAGAAACTTGGTTTTATCCAGGACAGGAAGCTGCTTCTCACCCTTGTATCGTTCTATTATCACCTAGAAATGAAGCCAGAAAGGTGATTTTAGAATAGCCATCAAAAGAGAAAAATACTTCCTATATTGTAATTCGCACATGCCAAAATGGGGTTTAAAACAGCATGTTTGTTAGTTTCCTCATAGCTACTCTGTGAAGAGTGATCATTTATTAACTTAGACTCTCTCCTATAAAATGGGACACAAGAGACAAAGTAGCTGCCTCCAGGGAGGTGAGAAGGGTGGCTGCAGGGTGGAGGAAGGAACTGCTATGTATTTTTTTGTTATTTGGAACTGTGTTGCAGCTGATCAAGGCCTGATACAGAGCCGTTGGGATGTCTGACATGCCTTTATTCACTGAGCCACATGTCCCCCTGCATGTCTCTGTGTGGCACATGTTGTAGCCCTTGCTCCCTAGTGTGGCACTGAGCAGGGAGACCCTAGCCCCTTTTAAATAGTAGAACAAAGCTGCCTTCAAGACAGAGAATTATATAACATATATGTTGCATATGACATATGAGAGCCCACTTTGTGTTATGGGAACAGTTTACTGGACCCAGTCTCAAGGCTATGAGAACACTACTTATCAGGCCCCTCCAAGGCTATGGGAACACTGCTTCCCTTAGTTGCCTGGACACCTGGGTGAGGAAGCCAGACTGCCTCCACTTACCCTATGGGAACCATGAAAATATACTACCTAGTCTGAAAAAAGACCCTAAGTTTTAGAAGAACAGAGAGGCTGGGTAGCAGCTTAAAGTGTAAAGATCTAAATCTGTCCATATCAATTATAAAACCACCATCTCCTGGTGACATGGAAAGGACCCTTAATAAACTTATAAGATCTTAGTTATGGTAATAGACTCAGTTTTTTTTAAATACTAGAGACATGTTTCTCTATTTGACATGAAAATAATCCTAAGTCAATATTGACAAGTAGAGATCATGATTAGCTGGTTCCAGGGACAAATTTGTTACTTGAGGATTTCTTTCAATTTGGTAAAATATTTGTGCTATTCCTTTAATGAGTATTAAAGTCAAGAATCTTGAGCTGTGCAAGAAACAAAAATAGTTTCACATTATGAACTGAAATAAATCCATTAGCTCTGTGCCATACTTCCTTTCTATAGAGAAAAAGAAATAGTTTTTTTTTTTTTCCCAGTTCTAAGCCATATAAAAGCTGTGACCACATACTGGTGACTGCCTTTGAGACTCATTATCATCTCTTTACTGAGTACCACAGACATCCTTCTTCATGTATAGCAACTCTCTGACCTGTAACAACATTGAGAAGTTGAGAGATACCAATAGAAAACCTTTACGTGTTTCTTCAGAAGAGGGAAAATGCTTATCTGTACATTGTTCCACTCTGTGGGACCTACATGAGGTTCTGTGTTAGGGCCAAGTCAAACTGTCATCACCTCCCTTGTTAAAATGAAGAGCTTATCTGGTACAGCTGTGTATTCAGAACTTAATATCCACAAGAAAGTATCAGTAGGTAGACCACCTGCCTGGGGTTAAGTGGTAGCAGAAATCAGAGACAATACAGAAATCTTAGATTCTTGGCCCAGGAAGAATCAGAAGTAGTTAGAGAATGGGAAGAAAAATTCAAGACCTTAGAATCCTTCCATTAAAGGAACACAAAGCAGCCTGGAAAAAATGCTGGATAAGAGGACCTTGGGTACCTCCTGCTTTCTGGTCTGCTTGGGGAGAAGCTGTTGTAGCTGCTCCTACTCACTTTGTGGTGACCTCCATGAAAATACAATCACCTATAAAGGCTTGGTTTACTTTTCAGTTTTAAAAATTTTTTTTTCCCTTTAATTCTTCTAATTTGGGAGAGCAGATGTATAACACACAGAATAAGGCATCTGCCTAGATCTGAAAAGTGCCTTGTTGATATTTCATTTAGATGGTAGTGCTATGGACAGGAACACAGAAGAAAAAGCCACCACTGGGGAATGGGGACTGGAGGGCCAGGGACAAGGTGCAGTTGCCTGTGCCTTGTCTGTCCTTCTGTCCATTGTTTGTCTGTGCACCTATCACATTCTCAACATGTGAGTGGCTATGAGTCTGCTTCTCAAACTTGTTCAGCATGTCACAAGCACATACATGGAAGGACAAATATGTGATTTCTAGGGGGAAAATATAAATAAATAAAATAAACCCTGAAACTACCAGTGGAAGATATGATTTTTAATGTACACATATAAAATTCACATTTCAGAAGAAGTCTGTGGGACAAGTCCTGGCAGGCTGTTGGGCTGGCTGTTTATTTCCAGGAGGAGTACCTTTTCTAGTTAAGGGACAACATCCGATATGTGCAACACCCACTGTAGCAAATAGATATAGTAGGTGCTCAAAAGTAAAGAAAAAGCTTAAAATTAAGGAAATTCCCCAGAAAGCTCACCTCTAAGCCATACGTTGACCCCAAGGCCAAGGACATATTGTAAAATTTCCAACCAGTCCAAGCAAAACAGAACGTGTCTTACTATGGAATCCCACAGGCGTGAAACTGCTGAGCAGCCCCATCTTATTCTCTTTTCTGTGTACTGTTCAGTCCCAACTCCATGGGTCTTTCATCTTCTTTCCCCTCATTTCAGTACGAGATGACCAGTCTCAAAGCCAAACATGAAAACTTCTACAGTATTTAGCAGTGGAGTTTCTTTGTAAGTGGTCTGTAAAAGTTACAGGAGGTAACCACCATGTACCCAGAATCTTGCAACTCTTTCCAACAACCATATGGTATGGGATTTTTCTCCCCATTTTACAGATGAGTGTATGGCAGCTCCTCTCAGAATTTTACTAACTAGTCCAAGATCACTTAGCAACCTTGACCCTAGTGAGCCTGAACACAGCCTCTGCCTGAAACCAAAAGTTCCTTTTGACAAATTCTCTCTAGACCAGCTAGTGCCTTAGCAGAAGCCTATTTAAAGGTCCACCACCAAAGGACTCAGGGCAGAGAACACGGTTGGCTAAGGACAGCAATAAGCATCAGAGGCGCCTACACAGGACAAGGATGATCAGTATTGTTCCTCCATCTCCTGCAAAGAAGCCAAATATAAGAAAAGACTTCTCCAGGGCATCAGAAGTCAGGCATCGTAGACTATTCAGTCACACTTAAATCCTGAGAGCTGCTCATTTGCCCACAGCAGTAGTCTTTGCTTTCTTTAGAAGAAAGTGGATATTTCCTTCCATTAATAAAATACTAACAATTCTAGCCCCTCTCGTTCTGTCCCCACAAATACATTTGATTTGTGAAGTGTGTAAAGACGGCAAACTCAGACTTATGCACTAAATTTATACTTAAGCAGGGCTCTCTTCTTTATACATCATTAATCAATGAGACATACATAGGTACCTGAAACTACCTACCGGGATTTTGGTCGGATGCTGCTCTCGGATAAGTCGGACGTCTTCTACTCTTTGTTCTGCAATGAAGAGACATAGGTGTTATTAGGGGCCCAAATGCAGCTTCTTGCCTGCACTTTTTCTGGTGACTTTCATATTTGAATTCATCTTTTCTCAGCTGTGGCAGAGCAAAGCAGTAGACGCATCTTTCCTAGACCTGAGAGAAACCAAGCACTAACACTTCATATCTGGCAAAGGTTAATATGTAAGGCCAAAGGCAATTACATGAAAACTAATATGCAATTACATGGCTCTATCAGCTGGTGTGACATAAAACCAGAGGAAAAAGAATGCCCTATTTAAGTTTTAAATGGTTTTGTACAGTGCCCAAAATAAGGGTTTAAAGCACAAAGTCTACTGTTGAATACTTTGAGAATTCTCTGTATTCTGCCCCTTAATATAATTATTTACTAATATTTTCAAATAATTGTACTAAGCTCTCTGGGGAATACGGAAAAAAAACAAGGTAAGTCCAGTTCCCAATAAGGTACAATTTGAGAGACATGTCATATGTAAAGCAATATATGAACATATGATTAAGATGGTACTAATTAAAACCTAAGGCCCTGGTTGGGTAGCTCACTTGGTTAGAGCATGGTCCTGATACCCCAAGATTGGGAGTTTGATCCCTGGCTAGGGCACATACAAGGATCAATTAATGGATACATAAATAAGTGAAACAACATAATGATCTTTCTCTCTCTCTAGAATCAATAATTAAAAAAAAAAAACAAAAAAAAAAAACCTTCTAAAAATCACCTTGATTTACCAAGGTAGGACTCATTCTCATGGTATTTGCAAATAAATGATCAATATCATGAACTTCCTGAGAAAGTGCTTATGCTGGTGGCTCCAGAAAAAAGGCACTATGAATTTAGTCTAACATTGTTGCCAATTTGGTTTGGATTAAAAAAAAAAATTTTAGTAGTCTTCATAAAAACTACTGAAATAATTACCATATTCAAATATAAACATATGAGTTCTATTTCTATTTTCCCATCCAACATTTCTAAATCAGCTGCTAAGATAAATTACCAAATATTTACCATAGGCAAAGAAGACTTGCAAGCTCATGGGTTCCTACCAGCGCATTCTTCTTCTTTTTTTAATCCTCACCTGAGAACATTTTTCATTGCTTTTTAGAAAGTGATGAAGGGAGAGAAGAAGAGGAAAGGATGGAAGGGAGGGGGAGAGAGAAAAACAAACAAACAGACTGATTGCCTCTCACAGGCTCCCCAACTGGGGATTGAACTGCGCAACCTAGGTACATGCCCTGACCGGGAATAGAACCTGAAACTTTTTGGTGTACGGGACAACACTCCTACCAACTGTGCCCAGGGCATATTTTTGTTCAATACATGAGAATAAACAAATTTAGCTATTGTTAATAATAAACTTATCCTAGTAGTTTTTATCTGTGACATTATTATAACAAGAAATGTATATTTGGCCTTGGCACAGAGCTCCCAAATCCCTTGGAATTTCCTAAGTGATACGAATGATAAAAAGGTCCTTCCTTATTCGTAACAAGCCCCTTTCAACCACACCTGAGTTTATTTTAATGCAGTAACTTTGGGAAAGCCTTAAGGGTTGGGGCTGGTTGCCAGGGGGACCAACAGTGATTAGAGGGTTGAAACTTTCAGCCTCACTCCCTGACCACCTGGGAGGGGAAAAGAGAGGAACAAGAGGCTAAATTACACCAATGGCCAATACTTAAGTCAGTCAGTAATAAAGCTTTCCATGAACATCCCAAAGGATGGGTTTGGAAAGCTTTCGGGTGGCACACACCAAATATGGACAGGGAGTCTTCTGGACCTCATTCTGTGTATCTCTTCATTGGCTTGTTCATTCATATCCTTTAATATCCCTTGTCATAATTTGGTAAAAATTACTAATAAGTAAAAGGTTTCCCTGAGTTTTCAGGGCACTCTGGCGATTTAATCCAAAGTGCGGGGGTTGTGGGAACCTCTGATTTGTATACAGTTGGTCAGAAGCACAGGTTAAAACCTGCACTTGCAATTAATGGTTGAAATGTTAGTGGGGGAGGAGCACTCTTATGGGACTGAGCCCTCAACTTGCTGGATCTGAGGCTAACACTGGGTAAATAGTGTTAAACTGAGTTAAATTGTAGGACATCTAGCTGAACTGCTTGATGTGTAAAAAACCCATGTCTGGTGTCAGCAGTGTTTGGAGGGTACTCAGAGTAGAGGAAACATATAGGAGGAGGAGCATTTCCTTTACATGATCCTTTGAATCCTCTATTTCTGAAGGTGTGGATTGCTTTAAGACCTGTCCCCATGACTCTCCTAGCCTAGAAAAGGTGCTCAACCATGCAGACTTAGCTATCAGCCCTCTTCACAATAAAAACCTCCATTTTGTCAGGGTAGATTCTTTCAGAGGCCCTGGGGAAATCAGAATTTAATTAATTCACTCTAGCAAATGGATGGCAATTCTTTAACATACCCTGAAGAATGTGCCATATTTAAAAGTTTATCCTAATAAATCTAAAGGGTAAGCGGAAACATTTAGGTACAAAAGGAAGAGATTTTTTTTACACAAGGAAACAGGTTTATTTTGGTTAATGAAGAAGGAAAAACCAAAATAGACTCTAAATGTGAAGCTTCAAACTATAGTGTCAAAAGTCTTTTTTATTCTGATTTATCCCTAAAATATGGCCCTAAAAGGAAGACAAAAATGATTATTTTTATTGAAGACAAGTGATGTTTTTAAGCTGAAAAGAGTAACACAGGAATGTCTTTAGTGTCTTGGTCCAGTTATACTGAAGCAATTAATTAAATATGGTACATGCTGATACCTTACTCTTTTGGATTAGTTATCTTCAGAAACCAAGGGTACATTTGACAAGAGCACACCAACAACACAGATCAAAGGCACATAAAAAAGCAATTAATTTACTCAGTTATTTTCTTAGTACTTTAATGATCTGTTTATCATTTGTCTTCCTCAACAAACTGCCTTTGGCAGTCAAGGACCCAGCTCTAGTCATGTCTGTATTCCCTCAAGGCCCAGGGTTATACATAGAAGATGGTTAATAAGCACACGTAAAATGAAAATTCTGCTCGAAATGCACATTAAGATATGCCTCCCCAGATTCCTTTTCCTCCTATCTCTGAGAACCCTTATAAGCCTTACAAACAGATAAAAATAGATAAGAATCTAAGGTACATTATTTTACCAACACATTATCCGGGAAGCTGCTTTGAGATTCCCCAGAGCAATTAAAGTAAAACTTCACGTATACATTTTCCAGGATTTATATGTCACTGAGTGAAAGAGAAGCATAGTAAATATTTCCCCAATCTGTCTATAAATCATAAACCAACATCCCACCCATCAATGAGTGCCACAACTTGCTAAGTTCATGGAGTGCTACCTGGTTTTGGCATAAATCTCACTGTCCAGTCAACCTATTAGAGCTATTTATTCTAGACCAACACATAAACTTCCCCTGAGACATGCAAGCCCTTTCATTATCAGTGGAGGAGCTTAAGACCTAAGTATACCATTGAATCTCAGCAGAACAGTGTCTGGGAAACAGTTCTGATTTTGAATAGACTGGCCAACCCCAGAAGAAAATGGAGTGAAACTATTATAACATTTGAGAAGACTGAATCCAAAATTGTTCTCTCAAATACAACTTTTTAAAAGATTTTATTTTCAGAGAGTGAAGGGAGAGAGAAAGATGGAGAGATCAATGTGCAAGAGATATGTCAATTGGTTGTCTCTTGCACCCCTCCAACCATGGACCTGACCTGCCAGCCAGGCATGTGCCCTGACTGGGAACCAAACTGGCGACCTTTTGGTTCACAAGCCAGACCTCGAACCACTGAGCCACACCACCCAGGGCGCTCAAATACAACCTTTTAAGTTCATTATATTTTTCAAACCATCTGCAAGGACACACTATGCATCTTGACTGAGAGTGTGGGTCCACTTCCTGTATTGGAAATGATGGCTCCCTACAGAGGACGGAAGAATTCATCTCAGAAGGTCAGAAGTGCAAGTCCAGACTTTGCCACTAGGTGGACCGCGATCTTCACCTCTCTGGGACCCACCCAGTTTCTTCAGCTACAAAAGGAAGGGGTTGTTTGGAAGGGGCCCTAAGATCTATTTCAACCCTTTCTATTAACGTATATCAAAAAAACTATATTCAATTTTAAATTAACCTAAACTCACTCACTTGGAAAGAAAGAACTGCTTAAGCTAATTGGGGCTGGTCTTAGATTCTATAAAGAGGTTCTCCCCAAAGAATTGGTTCCCCTCACTTACTGTGCTACAAATTTCTGAAAACTGTCAACTGCCAGTGCTGTTAACGATAATCAGGAGCAAGGGAAGGCAGAAATCATTAAAAGATATTTGATACTTTTCTGCAAAATTACTACTAAAGATATCTTAAAATGGCGGGGAGGAATGGCGAGCTAAGGGGAAAGCCCATATACAACAAATGGAGTGGACAAAAGTAGGTTTACAGTTGTTCATATGTGAAAATGCATGTGGGTCATGATTATTACAGTAGTTTTATTAACTCAAAAGGATGTCACAATGGCACAGTAAGATACACTAATGGGGGAAAAATGGGACATTCCTGCTTGTTTACTCCCAGCCTGGCCATAGATTCCAGGTGAAATCCTTCTAAATCATCAGAAAGTACTTTTTCAGAATAGCGTAAAAATACGTTAAGAAAAGGATTGTTGTAGTCATTGCAGACATGAGAAATGGACATCTTTACCATACAAACGTCCCCAATTAACTCTTGAATGCAGGGCTAGTAAGGACGGAAGCCAGATACAGCCAATCTGCTTCAAATGCTGCTCTCAGGGTTGCACAAAAGCTAAACAATATGAAGAGTTCACCAGGGTCACTGAGAAGAAAATTCCTAACAAAAAAGGCACATCCAAGTCTTGTTGACCAACAAACTGCCTCAGGAGGTTGTCTGAGGACATGCTGGGCAGGCCAACGCGAATTTCACTTACTGAAACTCCTCGGGCCCAAGAAATCAAATACTTATCAATAATGAGATCTGGAAAACCACTTCCAAGCTCAAATGAACGCGCACATCTTCCTAGAGGCCCGGAACGGTGCCACTACTTGAGATGGCGCAGAAGATGCCCACGAGAACTCCCCGAGCAGCGGGAGGGACCAGGACCCCCTGCTCTATTGTGCTCCCCAAGCCGCTGTAAGTAAGTCCTATACAGGCATCCACGGAGGCCGCTCGTTACTGCAGAATTTTCTTAAAAGGAGCACTAATCCCTTCTTTCTCGTCATTTCTGTGGAGGAGTAAATATCGTGATGCTACTTTCATTGTCAACCAAGTGCGGGTAAACCTAAGTGGGATCTGCAGTCTAACGCGGCGGAAACCTGATCTGAAGTACTGGCGGTGTAAGAGGAAGAATGTTCTCATCCGCCGGGAGAGAAGGCGACCCCCGGCCGCCCCAGCTCTCCTGCCAAGGGCCGGCATGGGACGTCCCGGCACGCCCGCTGTACCAGAGACGGCAGATTCAGGGCTCACCCCGGTTCACTTCTCCTCTACCGCACTGACTTTCTCACTGCCCACAGGCGATCAGGACAGCGCACCTGGAGGTGACTCATTCGCATCCCAGAGCCACCAGCCACTTCAAAGGGCCTGGCACTGCCGGCGTCCAGGACAGCCTCCCCACGAGTCCGTCATTTCTTACAAGGACTTGCGCTTTGGAGATCGACAATCACCCCAACCCCTAGCCCGCAGCGCCGACGAGGGGCCCTAGGCCACTCCGCATCTCCGCGCAAGCGCGCGCCCACGGGCCCAGGTGTGAAGGCCCCGGGCCCCGCTCTCTCACGCCCCGCCCCCTCCCACCGTCCTCGGAGCCCTCCCTGCAGGCCCGCCCCGAAAACCTCCGCCCGTCAGTCGCCCGACCTGGTCCGCCGCCTGTCAGGACCCCGAACCCCCATCCCAAGCCCCGCGAGCCCGCCCCTCAGCCCTTCAGCCTCCCGCCACCCAGACCCCAGCCCCGCGGTCCCTAGCCTTCAACCCGGCGGGGCTCCTGGTCCCCGCCGCCTCGGCACCTCAGCCCTGCGTCTTACGGAGGGGCCTGGCACTCCGTCAGCCCCCGGGCCAGCCCGCCGTCTCGGCTCCTCAGCCCTTTCGGGCGCCCGTCAGTCCCGGCCCGGCCCGCCGTCTGGGCCCCTCACGTCTCCCGCGTCGGGCCCTCCGTCAGCTCGCGGCCTCCAGCGCGGCTCCTCGCCCTTCCTGGGCCCCGCCAACCCCCGGCCCAGCCCGCCGTCTCGGCCCCTCAGCCGGCTCCGGCCCCCGTCAACCCCCGGCCCGCCGCCTCGGCCCCGCGGGCCTGGCGGAGGCACCCACCGAAGGTGCGTCGCTGCTTGAAGGTCTTCTCCGACGGCATGGCGCGGGAGGTTTAGAAGGGACGGCGAGGCAGACGGCGTCTGCAGCTTCAGGTGGCGGCGGATGCGACAGTGGCGACGGCGACTTCTCTTGTGTCTCCTCAGCCCGCAGCCGCGTCAGGTGACTAGCGCACCGCCCCTGGAGGCGGGGCGGAGTGCGGACTCTGTGGCCGCCATGTCGTGCGTGGCGGAAGCGGGGCCGCGCGCGCTCGGCGAATGGCTGAGTTGGCAGCGCAGAGTGGGGACGTGTCTTGGTGGCCCGCGGGATGGAGCGCAAAACGGGGCTAGGCAGCCCGCTTTGCCCCTCGCCCCACGGAGAGGCGGGGTGCGATCCCGGGAGTCCCTGCCGCGCCGCGCTGTCCTTCGCGGCCAGCTGCTGTGGGTTAGTGCACTCATGTTTCCAGAGCTCAGTGCTGGTGACTCTTAATGATTCCGCCTGAAAAACGGAGTCCTTTTGTGCTCCTGCTCCACGAGTATCGTCGATGTAGGAGCTGCTGGTTATTTCTGAGGTGTAAAATTTTTGTTTGTTTTCATTGGCCTTCCAGATCAAGTATATTCAGTTGTGTGTGTGTTTTAATTTTAAGAATCTCCACTGGTAACTTCTGTCACACGTTGTCTGAACTAGGAAAGACCTGCAACTGGTTATTTCAGGTTTTGTTTACTAGAATTTAACTTGGAAGAAAGTCTAAGGATAATTGTTTGAGCTTAATTAAGACCTTCCTGTTGGGTGAATTCCTCTTTGGACCGGACGCTCGCTGCAGCCCTTAGGTGACTTCTGGAGGCCTTGGGCGTTTTTGGTCTCAGTGTGCCTGCCCGTCATCACTAGTGTGCTGATTTCATGTAAAGGGGATTTTCCAGTCTCTCAAATGCTGAATCTTACTCATTTCAGCCTCTGACGAGCTGAGCAACCTTGAATAAGCCTTTTTTTCTGAGTCTCAGACTCGGGTAAAGGGGCAATATTTTAGAACTCCCAAGTGATTTTTGAGAAGCAAGTAAAAGCCTGTAGAATCTAGATCACTATGCAATGTTTAGTTATCGGTTCAGTTATTGCCCATCTCAACAACTGATGAACGTACATCTATTTTAACAGCACTTGATTCTTTGGCTGTTTTTGCTCTTTAATGTCTGATACTTTGTAAGATCAGCATTATTTCCAGGTCCACCCCCCCCCCCCGCCCTTTCGTTTGTTAAAGCTTTTCTTATATGTCTGATAAAGAAATTGGATTGTGCTAATGTATGCACAATCCAATTTGCAATGTATAAGAACAAACATACACAACTTTTTAAGATGCTTTTCTCAAAGTGGTTTTAATACAAAAGGGATTTCTCTCTTTATAGAGAAGCAAGTGTGATGGAGAGCCTTGTGTAATTAATTATTCCCCCCCACCAGAACAATGACGTTAGTTGTGGCTCTTTATTCTCCCACTGTCCACATCAGAACACTACGTCTGTGTATGTGTCACTTTATTTCCCAGGTGTTTTTCTCTCTTTCTGTCACAGTTCTTTACTTTCAAAATCTGATAGTACTTAGACATTTCAGCTGGTTTCCAAAGTGCCAAAGGAAGGTTTTAAACTCCCAAGTGTACTATCTTCGTTGTTTTGTGTTTAATGCACAAAAAAAATATTATTGGAAAAAATATCTGTGAGATCCAGTAAGTGCTTATTATGTACCTACCTTCTGCTAAACATAAAATGATCAGTTTGAAGTCAAAAAGGATTTTTTATGATATTAAGTATTGGCTGGTGAGTGCTTTCTTGGCCTAATGCTACTTTGTAAGAAATGGACTTCTTGTGCTCTTGCTGGAAAGGGGGAAGGAAATCCATTATCTGGTATATGGAGGTGGGGAAAGAGGCAGGAGGGCTTCTGTTTTCCTAGTCCCTTAGTCATCCATACCAAATTACTAAAGGCCTTGGGTTCACTGTCATAGCCTCAAGGGATTATTAGCCTCAAGGCCTGTGCTAGTGATGGGACTGGATCAAGGTTTTGGGTTGGATCTCCAGCCAGGGCACATAATAGAAGTAACCGATGAATGCATAAATAAGTGGGACAACAAATTGATGTTTTTCTCTTTCTCTCTTCCCTTTCCTCTCTCTCTCTCTAAAATCAGTAAGTAACTTCATGTAACTTTTGAAAACATGTGTGCTTAAGCATATGGTGAAAAAGTTCTTGTGCCCCAGATTGCCATTTAATAGAAGTTTGATGTAGTTAACAATAGAGTGGTAAGTTAATTATTCATGAATTATTTTATACTAGCTAATATAAGCATAGTATAATTAGCTTTTAGATAAATAACATAAATATGACTGTTCCTGAAAACAATCCATATAAAGGGAAAAAGCAAAAGCACATCTTCCATTGAAATTTATTTAGTGTTTTTCCAGGAATCTCGTGGTGCTTTTAAACTATCAAATAATCATTGTAGACAGCCAAGCAGTGTCAGTTTTAAATAACTCTTGCTATATTCCTTTTTTCATAACATTAAATGACCATAATTGTGGGGGACATAATTTAACTGATAAAAAATGAATATGACATCCCAGTGTTAGTGATGTCATATGGCTTAAATCATGCCGTCTAGCTATTTCTAAGAATCTATAAAATGGGGCATGAGACATTAACCTGCAGTCCAGAACACATAAGGGTTATTTTTGCCACACTCAATATGGAGGGCAAGTCACGCTGAGAAGCAATTCACCTCCTCAGGCTTGCCTGACCTGTCCCACCTCTCCTCTTTCTGATTGGAAGACATGTTTCACCCTGGAAGTTGTCTGGGCCACTATTGGCCAGTTGTCCAATCAGTCTTGTGTCATCTCTTTGATCTTTAGAAGAAGTAAACAAACAAGTATTGCTCAAGAGGAGTGCAGGAGCTATTCTCAGAAAGGATTCAGTCAGGATTTTCAAGTTCGCACGCCGTAGGTGCAGTGCTGTGGGAGTGTCTTCACTGTTCCTGGGTGGTTTTGGGAGGCAGTGCTTCCTTTCCTCGTGAGCTCTGCCTCTGGGGTACAACTTCAGAAAACAGCGACCTAGTGCTTGCAGGAAAGCCACCATAAATCACACATAACCTAACATGATTTCTTAAATAAATGAGTAACAACCGATGGAACTGGGTGACGTTCGTTCCACAGGTTTTTTGTTATTGTTGCTTATTTAATTCTAACACACTTCAAAAGGATTGCTGTTTTTTTCAGCTTTTGCCTATATAAGGGATGTAACTGTTCAGACTCTCATTTTAAACCATGAACCTTTTGTGTAGCCTTTGAACGTGTTCCCTTCTTTACAGTCACCTTGACTGTTTCTGCTGAGCAATGATAAGATGGCATTTTTTTCACATCTGGATTCTGAGAAACAGTATGAGTAAAGTTAACATTGTTTACTACCAATTGGAAAATGCCCTCCCCTGTATTCTGCTTATTTCCTTAGATGTTATAAGTTCTCACTAATAAAAAGTTGATTATTGTAGTCTCATAGTATTAAAACAAATGATCTTTTCTACCTAGTTTTTCCTCACTCAAGTATGAATGCACCCTCCTTAGTGTTCTTTGTAAAGGATGCAGTTTTATTAAAGGGTTATAAAATTGTTCAAGGACAAATAAAACTTTCAGGGTTCAACCTGTAACAGTTCTCTGCTATGTGCAAAGTCTTTCCCTTCTGGTTCCATTACACCAACATGGATCACCCAAGCTCTGACAGCTGTCTTTTTCTTTCTGTTCTGGTGGTCTTCACCAACTAGGTCCTTCAACATCTTTGTGAGTTATTGTACACAGACTTCCTGCTGTAAAGAATGCATAGATATACTTTTTAACTGTATAGTTGTATATTTCAAATTAACAACATATAATAGTTTAACCATTCTACTAAGGATGGACACTTGAGCAAATTATTTTGTACATTTTAATATACTCTAAGCTCCTCTGGAAAAAAAATGGTATTAATAGGGCCTAGTAGAGAATAGATATATTTTTTTTAAAAATGACCGAAATGTAACAGTGGCAAGGATCATGCTTTAGAATCTATGGATCCACACAGAACATAGCACCTAGGCTAGTCAGGCATTCTGTAAATGTTTATTATGTTAGTTGATACATTGTTCAGATACTTGTTAGCTTGGATGGTGATGTTGATAACCCACCAGTCTTCTCTATATCTGTTTGGCTCATGTTCCTCCCTGCTCAATCTTTTACCCAGTTTGTTTGTTTTCATTCAACAACCATTTAGTCAGTAAACATTCCTTTATTACATGAAACATTAGTATATCTATCATGTTTCAAAGGATACATTAATAAAGCTGGTGCCAAAGGAAGCAAATGTTTACAATAAAATGATGGTGCTGTAATAAAGGGACCAGCCTTCCTAGAAGGGGGTGCCTTAGAAGACAAGAGGGAAGAGGGTTGGTTTTAATGGCACAAACTGGGGAAATGGGACTTCCTGGCAGAGGAGACAACTTGAGCAAAGTGACAGAGATGTGACAAGGCATAGTGAATTATGGCTAAGGAATCTGGTAGCTCCCATTGAAAAATGGGTGTGGGGAAGGAGATGAGGCCAGGCTGGGAGGTAGGACCAGACAGTGAGCTACTTGGTATGATGTGATAAGGAGTCAATGGGCCTAAGTACTTTTAAATGGGATGAATCTGCTTTTGTTTGTTACTATTTAGTGAGTTCTGGTAACTGCACCAGAGGGATTGAAAAGCCTTCTAGATGCAGGGAGGTCACTTTGCTGTTGTTTTTCAATTATGTGGGCCTGAGATGGTCAAAATTTGAACTAAGGTACTGTTAGTTTTGTTGGAAGATGTACTTCCCCATTTATGGGATTCTATGGACTAAGCAGGTTCCCCTCTTTTCTGCTCAAGATTTCTTTATGGAGGTGGTACTGGATAGCCAGGACTTTGTGGAGACTGGGCCCAGGGGAACTGGCAAGCTTCCTATTTTTTAATTTTTTTACTAGATTAGCAAGACCCCACACTCAACCAGAAACACTGGGGTGGCCTGTGGATTCTTAAGTTCCGTTTAGACCAGGGGTGTCAAACTCATTTTCACCTGGGGCCACATCAGCCTCGAGGTTGCCTTGAAAGGATGGAATATAATTTTAGGACTGTATAAATGTAACTACTTCTTAACTAGGGGCAAGGAGGTTGGTGCTGCTGCCGGGTAGAAACAAGGTGGAGGGTCACATTCCGCCCGCTGGCCTTGCGTTTGCCACGTGCGCTTTAGATTCTGGTCAACTTCTCCAGCACTGCAGGTTGTTGAAGTATGTCTGACCAGAAAGGAGTTGGGTCCACATCCCCGGCCTTCTCTCTGGAAACAACTAATAACAATAGTTTCTTGTTATGAGCAATTTAAGGTGAAGTCACTGTCACAGGTGGCTTTACAGATTCTCTAAAACACACCTGCCCTGGAGCACAGTAAACAAGGTAACTAGGGTATAACAAGATCACTGAGAGATGATACAGGATTTATCAGCTAGCATGATTTCTGCTTTCGCTGTAATGAATGACTGTTAGATAAAAGAGCTGACAGGCACAATTCAGGGTTCTCATTTACTTATCTAGTTTGTAGGGCTTTAACAGTTGGCACTGGTTCCTCCTGCCACTTAATCACGCCTTCTGTGTGCAGCAGTCCTTGGGGGTCATCTGGAGCTTTCCAGGGGGTGGGAGTGGGGTTTCCTGGGGAGGAAGGTATGTTTGGGGAATCCTGGGGGCCAGTCCCTGCGGCTGTCCTCAGGGGAAGGTTGAAGTGGGGAGGTCCTCGGGACCATGGGGGTGGTTCTTGTGGCATCCTCAGGATGGCAGACACATCTGAAGGGATTCCAGGTGAGGGGCGGCCTCCGCGAGCACAATCCGTGCAGCGGGGAGCGCGTCAGCCTCATACCCTGGAGGTGGCAAGTTGGTCCTCACATGCCGCAGCAGACAGCGTGCCCACCAGCATGCCCTCGGTTGGGAAGGGGCAGCCGTTGCGCGTTTGTGGTTGACATTCTTTACCTGTGCTTGTTCCGGGAGCGGGACAGGAGGCCCTCAGACCTCAGGTGAGGCAAGGCCAGGGCGCTAGGGATCACCCTGCGGCTAGGAAAGCCGACCCCCCCCCCCCCCCCCCGCACATCACCCCCCTGGCAGGCGGGGCTTGGGGGGGAGAGGGGCTGGAGGGGCTGGTCCTCTGCGGGTCCCTCCTAGGGGGCAGGGCTGAGACTGGGTTGGGGGGGGTTGGTAAAGGAAGCTAGGCCCTAAGTGGGCGTGACTAGGCCCTGGGGGGCTGGCTGGGCTTTTTGCTGGGGTGGGGCAGGGCACCTCACAGGCGCAAGGCGCACGCGCGCGGCAGCAGCTGTTACTCTGGCCGGCATGGCGGTGTGCGCTCGTCTTTGCGGCGTGGGCCCTTCGCGGGGATGCCGGCGTCGCCAGCAGCGCCGGGGCCCGGCCGAGACAGCGGCAGCGGACAGCGAACCGGACACAGACCCGGAGGAAGAGCGCATAGAGGCTGGCGCGGTGGCGCTGTGCGGTGGGGGAAGCAGCCGGGCCGCGAGCCCCTCGCCGCCCCCGCGCTGCTCCTTGCTGGAGCTGCCTCCGGAACTGCTGGTGGAGATCTTCGCCTCGCTACCAGGCACGGACCTCCCCAGCCTGGCTCAGGTCTGCAGCAAGTTCCGTCACATCCTACATACCGACACCATCTGGAGACGGCGCTGCCGGGAGGGTGAGTGCGTTGTATTGGGGGTATGGGCCTGGAATGGGGGCTTGGAGGTCCCCAAGGACTCTCAGTGGGGACCTGCCATAGTTCGGGGGTCCCATGGGCAGGGTTTCGGCTGGGTGAGGGGTTCAGCCTGGAGGGGACTCAGGGACTCGGGGTCTTGGGTCCCCATGGGCCCTGGATGGGGACCTGCCACAGATGGGGGTTCCAAGGGGCAGACCCGGCTGTGCGGGGGTGGGGGTGCGGGTGCTGGGGGCCCGTAGCAGATCCAGGGTGCAGGATATGGGTGATGTATAGTTCACAGTGGGCATTGGGGTGCTCAGAGGGTGGAGTGGTCTCTCAGCTACCAAGACAGGACGCAGCAGAGCCAAGGGAAGTGACGCGGACTGGGATTGAGGGGTGGTCCCTGTAGGTGTGAGACCCTGGAGGTTTAGGCCGGGTAGTAAGCTAATGTCCGCTGATATCCGCCGGCGCCCTCCTGGTCCCCAGCCCTCTGGGGGCGGGGGCGGGGGGTGGGGAGAGCATGAGGGTGAGCTTAAGTAGTAGGGAGCAGAGGGGGCCGAGTGTTTGGAGGGTCTCTTGAGGAAAGGAGTGGGTCTGCGTACAGGTGAGCGGAGCAGGCAATGCCTGAGGGGTTGCTGTGCCACTCAGGGGTGCTGGTGGCAGTGGTGAGGATAGTGAGTAGTTAGTTTTGTAACAAATTTTGGGAGGAAAGGTTTACTTAATCCAGAGTGCAAGGCTGTCTGCGTTTACACGTTAACAGATCTTTGATGTTCAATAAGCTCTCATATATTGGTAAACAGGATAGGCAAGAAAAAATCTGAACAACGCAGAACTGCAAAAAGATGAAAGTAAGAATCATCAGGGAGCATTTGAAGTCTTGCTTCCTTGGCGTATGTCATCAAGTTGGCTCAATTAAACTTATTTTTTTAAAAAGTAAGAATCATCAGAGCCCCTACAATCAAAGATAAACTCTTAAAATTTTGGAAAACATCTTTCCATATACAGAGTCATGTACATGTTTTTACTTAAATGATATCATACCATATATATTCTCTTTAGAGACAGATTAGTATAAAAAAGCTTCATAATATTATTCACCTGCATACATAGGCCACAGACTACTCCCTTACTGGTAGGTTTTTAAATTTGCAATTTTTTCTTGTCATAAACAGTGCTATCAAGACTGCCTTTGTACATTTCATGGGAATTTATGAGACTTAGATGTATCCTCTAGGACTTCTGAGATTATTTTCTTACTGCACGTTTCCCAAAGTGGGGTTGTGGGTAGTAGGATGTGCACATTGGTGACACCTTAGGTATCCATTGCCCAGTTGTTGGAATTCATACCACCAGGGAGGCTACATGAGATAGCCTCTTTTCTCAAATCCTCCCCAACAAGGGGATCAGCTAATCATCTCTGTTCTGTAAACCTCAATGGCCAACACTCCAGGTTTAGAGTCATAGGGGCAGACTGTGTATCCACTGAGAGATCCTGGATAGGCTGCTTCACCTGCCCAAGTGGTAGTGGGAAGTGCTGTCCCATAGGATTAAATGAGATGATGCATGTGAAGCCTTCATTCTCTAAATGATAGGTGTTTAGTTATCATGGCTTTTGGCCATTTTTATTTCATCTCCTGTAAATTTCTTATTTGTGGGTGGTGGTTTTTTTGCTTTGTTTTCTCTCTTGTCCTCTTAGGGAATCTATTATTGCTTTCTTTTTTTTTTTTTATCCTTAAACAAGGACTTTTTTTTTTTTTTTCTATTGCTTTTTAGAGAGAGAGAGAAAGAGAGAGAAAGGAACATTGATGTGAGAAAGAAACATTGGTTGCCTTCTTGTATGTGCCATAACTGGGTATCAAACCCACAACCTGGGTATGTGTCCTGACTAAGAATTGAACCTGTGACCTTTTGGTTCATGGAATTACACTCCAACCACACTGGCCAGGGCAGGGAGTCTGTTGTGTTACAAATTTGTAAGAATTCTCTGAATATTAGCAATATTAACCTTTTATCATATATGTGGCAAGTAAATTTCTTTTGACATTTTAAAATAGAGGCAAAAAAAGTTCTATTTTCTCTTTATCTGTGATTTCCATTTGCTTTGTTTTATATTTTGTACACCTGTAAGACCCAGATTCAGCCCTCACTGTTGTGCTCTGTGGATCGAGTGCCAGCCTGATTCCCAGTCAGGGCACATACCTGGGTTGTGGGCCAGGTCCCCAGTTGGGGGGCGTGCCAGAGGAGACTGATCGATGTTATCTCTTGTGTATGCTGTTTCTCTCCCTTTCTTTCTCCTTTCCTTTTCCTCTCTCTATAAAAAGACCCAGATTCATCACAGATGTTCCATTGTGCTTTGAGGAGTTTCTCTCTCAGTCAAGCAAACCTGTGTTGTGGTCTCTTGGGAACTGTAATGTATGCGTGTGTGTAGTTCAGCTCTAGGAACAAATGTAACAGAAGACTTTTGTGTAATTAGAAAACTCAAAGGCATGTCACAGGGTAAAATTAACTGGAATTATAATTCAAGGTAAATTCCTAGAATTGTTAGTGGAAGTATAAAAAGTCCTAATGAAGATATAGAAGAAAGTGGAGCAGACATGGAAGGACCCTTGAGCCTTTCCTTTCTCACTGTTGCATTGTTCAGCTCAGCTTTCTTGGGACAACAGACACAATGGTGGAATCCAACCATCTTGTTTATTCAGGTAGTCTGACATGCTAGGGGAATTTTCATCTTGAGAAATTTGAGAAATTTAAGAAATGAAAGAAATTTAAAAATGATGAAACAGGCATATTTCTAGCCACTCCCCTCAAAAAGAGTCTTTTGTCATATTTACTTTTGACTCCTCTACTTTTTTTAGGAAAATATCTCAACTGAGACTTAAGTCCCTTCTGATCACCACTCTCCTTCCCATTCTAAGAAGCAGCTACTGCTGTGGGTTTAGTTTACTTGTATATACATACACCTGTATACGTCCCCAACATTATATTGTTTTGTGGTGGTTTAAATTTTAGCACTATATCATGCTGTAAGTATTGTGCATCTGCTTTTCCCCCACATCAACCTGTGTTTATTTAAGTTCTGTCTATGTTAACACATTTAAGTCTGGTTAAATCTTTTTAAATGCTATGTGCCAGTTCATAATTTGAAGAGGCTACACTTTTGTTCCTTCCCTTTTATAATTTTTTTCATTATACTCAATGTGACAGTGAACAATCTCCTATGTGTTTCCATGGATGCAGATAAGTTTGGAAATTTCTCTAAGGACTATATCCAGAAGCAATGTGGCTGGGCACTGGGCTTTGAAATTTGCAGTTTTACTAGATACTATCCAGTCATTTCCTGGAGTGATTTTACCCCTTTACATACCTGTCACTGGAGCATGAATAGGCAGGTCACAGAATGTGAAATACAAATGCCCAATATGCATCATTACAAAGTAGCTGCCTTCTGTGGTCCAGGTTATCTCATTTAATCCATTATCTGCTAGATTCGCTCTAATGTGAATGATACAGCTTTAAAAATGTGTGCTAGCACTGGCCTGGTGGCTCAGTTGGTTGGCACGTCCTCCCATGCATCAAGAGGTTGTGGGTTGAATTCCTGGTCAGAGCACATACCTAGGTTGTGAGATTGTGGGTTTGTTCCCCCCACAGCCCCCCCCCCCCGCCCCTTCTCTCTAAGATCAAAAAACATGGCCTCAGGTGAGGATTTAAAAAAAAATGTGTGCCAATCTGAGGGAGAAATAACATCTCATTTTAATTTGTATATGCCTGATGACTAGTGAGGGTGCACATTACAAAAATATAACTACTGGCCATTTGGATTTCTTTTAGTTGCTTATCCTTAATCTTTGCCCTCTTTCTCTGTTGTTATTTTTCATATTGATTTGTGGATTGTATTAATTTAATCTGGATAGATTTCTGTTTAATATATTGCAAAACATTTTCTTGTAGTTTATAGTCATTTGCTTTTTAACTTCATTTATAGTGACTTTTGTGTACAATGTAAATCAGAATTACAAAATTTTAACTTTGGGTTTAAGTAATAATTGCCATTCCAAGGTTATGAAGATGGTTGACAGCTAGATTTCAGTTTCACTATTTCATTCTAATAGCTTTAATTTTCAGTTTATCTAGTCAATAATTGGATAATCCCATGTGGTATTCATAGATGGCTCATAGAGTTAGTATAATTGTGTTTGGATTTATATATAAGAATAGTTGTATATGAGACAAATGTGGTCTTATTTCTCTGAGCCCAAAACTTCGTCTTTCCTGAACTAGACATTTGGTTATAGTGGGTGTTATTGAGGCCAGAGTCAAACCTCTGTGGGTACAAAACCAAAGCTCTCCCAGCCTTGGTGAATAGGAGACAAGATCTCAGGCTGGTTGAGAGGTGAACGGTCCTACCTCATCAGATTTTCTGGAACAGCCTTGGGGTCTGGCCTTGGCAGGGGTATAATGGTAGCTCCAGTCTTTAGTGTCTTGAAAGGGTGAGTGAGACTAAGTAATGAGTTTGAATCTTTACTACTCAGTGTTCACATGTTTGCTTTCTGTATTTATATAACTGGATTTTCCAGAACAGGAAACAAACCCCCCAAAATGGGAGTGGGAATGAGGATACCATGCATCTGCATAGCTGCTTCAAAGAATTTGGGCTGTGATTACCTTTAGGGTGCCAACAAGGCATGTATGTTTATTAGCTCTTCCTAAAATGACAGAATGGTTTTGGGGCAGTGGGGAGGGAGATACACCAGAAACTTAAAATGAGGTATAATGTTTGGGGAGAAGCTCACATTTTCCAGTGTTCTAGCAATAATAAATTAGTGATAGTAAATCAGTTATTTCTGTAGAACCTTTTATAGGGCCTTTCTGGCCCCCTGCATGTAGTATTTTCTAGTGGTATTTCTCTGGGCAGATAAAAGGGTTGCTACTGAAAAGCTGAATCTGTTCTCCTGGTTTGGGGCAAGTATATGACAAATAGGTGATATTTTTCCCTCTTACAGGAAACCAAACCAAACCCAGTCATGCAGGCAGGGCAGATAGATGGAGGATAAACACTTTTTTGATGCATCATTCCTTTGGCTACAAGGCCTCCTGCAGTTACTTGCATGTGGAGCTATAAATAAGTCATCATTTCTCAGAGTACCCAGGGTGGAAGCCAAGTACATTATTTTGCCTTTGACCCTGACAGGGCTTTTTCATTTAATACTTCACCATTTAGTTGGTGAATTTTGAAATGCTTGCCAATTTTAACACTGTTCATTTATGTAATATTTTATGAAGTCTACCTAAGGCTAATGAGTTTAAGAAATCCAGGCCGTAGTTCTAAATCAGAATATTTAAGTAATAACAGAAGATAAATTAAAAACAAAGGAAATCCTTACACACATATTTTTCTGTTCCACACTGAACTCTAAATATTGAGTCACAAAAATTTCATAATTTTCAGCTCAGTGCCTGCTGCCAGCATCACGTTTTTAATTAATAATATGTAATTTTCCCATTTCTTTCTTTGATGGTAAGTGATTTTTGTTATGATGAGTATTTTTAATGATACATGGGATAATATTTGTATAATAGTTTGATCACAGTTTGTAAGTCTAAAGTGGATTTACTTTCCATCATACTCAGAAATATCTTTTTCCCATAATGTGTGATCTATATGACAGAAATGGGAAATTAAAAACCAATATTTAATTCTGTTTCGTGCATGCAGAAGAAAATGCTGTTTCCATTCTGTTTGATGTACTGATGCAAAATTTGAGAATGGCTTTTGTTAAATATGGCTGAAATTAGAAGCGCCATCATGGGAAGAGGGGAAATGGGCAATGTTGTTGGCCACTACCATTTTTTGGTTTTAAGGTTGGCTTGAGAAATATTTTTTGATTCCTGTTGCTTGGATGCTTCTAGAGCCCACCAGTTTTGGTGGTAGGGAGGGCAGGTTGGCAGTTTGATAAACAAACTGTTCAGGTCATAGAAACATGTGTCTCAACCGGGAGAAGAGGAAGCCAGTCTACCTCCTGGACATACGACAGGATCTAAAACTATAGAGAAAACCTTTATTCTTTTCTTCTGCTTTGCTAACTGAAAGGACAACAGTCCTCTATTATATTTGCAAGTTGAATCTCATATGCTGCTTCATAGAGAAACCTAGTCCTTTCAGTTAGCAAAGTAAAAAAGGATAAAGAAAAATGGTGTCCCTTAAAACTTCCTGTTATTTAACTCAAAAAGAGAGAGCTGGAAGGTGAATCTGGTACCCAGAAAGCATTGCATAAAGATTTTCCTTTTGCCCTGTTTAATTGGTTAGGCACTGGTGACTTGCCAAAAAGAATTGATTGGTTGTTAGAGGTCCAGGCACTGCCATTTTTTACTGTTGTTTATCAAGTGGTTACATAATGCATTTGAGGATCTGAGTTTGTCTCTCTGGCTGTAAAGGGCATGCAGATAAATACAAGGGAGTCTTTGGGCCTTTGGAGAGGCACAAGTGTCCACCCCAAAACCAGGCCCTTTCAGGAGATGGCCTGGGTTCCAAACTCATGAGTCAGCATCCTTTGCAGTGATGCCATCACTGTCCACTCAGTGGCAATGGAGAGTAAACCTGGAATTGCCCGGCCTGCTTGTCTAGTATTAGAGGAATAGGGACATGTCTGGAATATTAGAAAAGGGCCAGCGTGAGATGATTGCGGTCAGACTTGTGGGCACATCTGGTCTCAAAATGGGTACGTACAGAGAGCAGGTGTGCAGGCACTCAGGAAGAACGGGTGTCTGGGATGACAGATGGGCCTTAGCCTGACTAGGTCTCCCTTGGCTAGGGGGGTGTCTGTCATGGGAGCCAGGTGAGGGGCAGAGTCATCTAGCTGGAAGAGTGGAGTTTCTCAAGGTTCCTATTGGCACTGAGACTGTTTATCAATGCAGGAGTGGAGCTTGTCGGGAATTAAGTCACATTGATAATGTAAGTGGTTTCAGCTATCCTCGGGAACTATTTGTTCAGCATCCCAGATGTTCTAAGGTGTTTAATAGGAGACACCCATGTACAGGTTTTGGTTTTTACATTCTTTCCCATCCTAAAATGAGCTGTTTGCAGAGCATTTTTCTAGATCTGCTACATTATTATTTTTTTAAAGGGCATTACATGCACTTACAGTAATAGCCGAGTAAAGCAGCTGCTGGAGAACATACGGGGGGTTGAAATCAGGGCTCTGCTGAGGAGTGTTCTTGGATATTGCTTGGAGCAGCTGTGTCAGGACACCTGGGCGCCGTGGTGCCCTACTGCTCCCACCCACCAGCTTCTGCCCCTACCTTTGACTTCTTAGTAGCCTCAAAAGTAAAACTTTTAACTATATTTTATTAAGGGTTATAGTTATCCCCTTAGTACAAACAAAAGTGCAGCTTTTCTCATCAATACCATCTTTTAAAAGGTTTTGTTTAGAAAATTGTGTGAGTTTACAGCAGGTAGGAAACAGGCCAGCAGCGTTCCTCCAGTCCACACCCCACCCCTTCTCCCCGGCTCCATCCTGCTTGCCAGGTGCCAAATCTGGGTTGCACCCTCCTTTCCTCTGCCTCAGCCTTACCTGGTGGCAAGTGGCCTCCTCACTGGACACCCCCCCCACACACACCCACATTTCCAGGTGCATCTCTGCTGGCTCCACCCACAGGTTAATAATCCACTGTATAGGCCCTGTCCCTGTTGCTTTTCTCCCTAAGACTCTTTAGTGCTTCTGTGTTGTCTGTGGACTCCCACCTCTGGTATTCAAGCCCCTCTAGGACCAGGAGAGAACCTCCTTTTCCAGACTTATTTTGGGTACCCACCAGCCTGCTTCAGATGGTGTCTTAGTACTGTGCCTTTCCAGTGTGGCAGAGTTCCCTCATGAGGGGCATTTTTTGCGACAAGGAGGTTAAGTCCCCTCTAATTGTAGTCTCCCAGTACTGAGACAGTGCACACAGAGTTAATGACATTAACTCTTTTGTCCTCTTCTCTTCCAGTGCAAAATGTGTGCAGATCTGTCACACTGCCACAAGTACCATCTCCACTGTTCCATCTTCTCTTTTAGGAGAGGAGCCCAAAGAAGCAGATGTGTCTTGGGCTCTCTTGTGGGAGTGAGAGAGTAGAAAAGAGAGAAAATTCTTCTAATTCATTCCCACCCATAGAGGCTGACTGGATTCAGTGCATGTTCAGAAATGTGCTGTGAGGACAGAGGGCTTTTGGTAGACCCCATCACACAGTATGGGCATCATCGGACAGGAAATGCATAATGAGAGCTTGGCAGCCCCGGCAGTTTGGTGCAGCTTCAGTGTTGGCTTGACTCAGGCGAAACCACTGGGCTGTTTTTTAACCCTTGGCAAAACATCTTTCAAAGAGCTTTTTGAAAAATTCTGATTGTAATATTTGAAGTGGCAATTTTAATTGTTTGCTGTGGTAATATATACCTGAAATAAAATTTACTATTTTAATCATTTTTTAAGCATACAGTTGAGTGGCATTAAGTATGTTCACATTGTTGGGCAGCCATCACCCTCCATCCGTCTCTATAACTCTTTCCATCTTCCCAAACTGAAACTCCGTTCTCAGGAAAACTAACTCCCCATTTTTCTTCACCAGTCCCCAGCAACCACCGTTCTCCTTTCTGTCTCCATGAATTTGACTCCTCTAGGGACCTAATGTAAATGGAATCATGTGGCATTTGTCCTTTTGTGATTGGCTTATCTCAGCATAATGTCCTCCAGGTTCATCCACATTGTGGCACGTGTTGGAATTTCCTTCCTTTTAAAGGCTGCATAATATTCCAATTTATGGATGGATCACATTTTGTTTATCCATTCATCTGTCAGTGGGCACTTGGGTTGCTTCCATCTTTTGGCTATTGTGAGTAATGCTGCTGTGAACATGGCTGTACAAGTATCTCGAGTCCCTGCTTTCAATTCTTTTGATTATATATCGGAAGTAGAATAATAGCTGGATCGTATGGTGATTCTGTTTTATTGTTTGAGAAAATGCACCAGAATAAGAGATTTAATTTTATAAATTTCCTCACGTCCAACTCACCCATGTTTTTCTGCCTTCCCAACTTTTTGATACTTTGTTGCCATCTTTTTGTGTAGTCATTTTCAAAAAAGATTTTCATAAATTATGTACTAACAATTAACAAAGAAACTTTTTGAATTGACAGCCTGCAACACCAAATCCCATACTTAAAGAGCAGCAATATGCAGCATGGTTTGGTATGCTAACTTTTAATCATTTCAGATAGGGTCTCTGCCGAAGGATGGAGTTAACACTTGTTAGTTTTTCTGGAAGGGAGGATATGTGGTACTGGCAAGTAAACTGGCCTTAAAGCTATTTTCAGGGCATTTTCCCTTGATGACTTATGGGAAGGTTTATAGAATAACCAGACAATGTGGAATTGTTTTTAGCCACTCTTAAAAAAAAAATCCATCATGTGGAAAATACCAAGCATTTCTTACAGGAACATTTGTGTCAGAGTGACATTATTTCACTTTGGTGGATTTACTGTGATCTTTTGGGAACATTAGGGAAAGTCTACTAAGGATTGCTGTATTCATTAGCACTACAGAATAACTTTGCTTTTCTTCTGATTGTTAATGGCGTATTTTGTGGATGCTTTATCTGATTGTGCAGGTTCATCTCCTGTATGATGTTAGCAATATTACTTGTTGACAAAGTATACAGAGATTCATGATTAGGTCATCCTGGCTAAAAACCTTAGAGTCACTCAGAAGCCCAAGTGATTAGTGAGGGGCACTGGTAGTTTCTGTCCGGTTAGAGTATCCATTGGACTCACGTAGAAATCACAAACCAGCTCTAGTTGGTATGGCTCAGTTGGTTGGAGCATCGTCCTGTACACCAAAAGGTCATGGGTTCAACTCCTGGTTAGGGCATATACCCAGGTGGGGAATTCCACCCCTGTCAGGGTGCATACAAGAAGGCAGCCAGTTGGTATCTATCTATCTATCTATCTATCTATCTTTCTCTCTCTCTCCCCCCCTTGCCCCTCCTCCTCTCTTCCTCCCTTCTTTTCTCTAAAAAGCAATGAAAAAAAGCCCTTGGGTGAAGAATAAAAAAAAGAGAGAGAGAGATCATAAACCAAGTCACCAGTCTTCTGCAATCCGAGCACAGAGGAATGCCCAAGGGCCAGTCCCAATACCTCACAAAAGGCCTGGCTTTTGATTTCAGGCCCCACCAGCAGCAAGAGCACAATGTATTTTCAGCTCTTGCCCTGTATGTAACTGTTGGTCTGCAGCACTAACACATTAAAAAAGTGTGCAATTCAAAGGAAGACACTCTCCCACATCCCCTGCCTCACAATCAAACTGCTTTGTCAGCAAGGCAGGAAGAGGCTGGTCCTTGGCTGCTTCATGCACTGATAGTCCGCTGGAACTGAGAAAAGGAGCTGGCCTTTCAAAGCCACACAGAAAACAAACTGAAGCACCAATATTACTATTCAGGTGACAGTTTTGAAGTGCATCATTTGTACAAGAGAAGGACAAAGTGTGTTTATGGAGAGCTGGACGAAGTAATGACAATGACTGGGCGTGTTCTAGAGGTGCTCCTTGGCATCATAGAGCCATAGGGAAGTGTGAAGATAGTTTATAGAGCAGAGCTCTTCTCAGTGAGAGTGGGGTAGACCAGTTGTTCCTGCTTGTTCCACCAACCAGAGGTGATCTGCAAGGATTTTGACCAACTGTGCTCTTTCAGATGGCTGGTAACTCATGTTACATTGTTACATGCCTGCATTATTTCATCCCTGCCCTAGATTCTCAGACAGTGTATTTCATGATTTGTGTTACTGCGCAAATGCTTATAATCTCCCTAATCCTCTAGAGTCCACATTCCTCTTGGCATGAGGATAAAGCAGGTGTATTTTGCCTGATAATGAGCAAGACCATGGTTTTAGGTCTTTAAACTTTATGTGTGTTCATCAGTAGTGGAGTAGGGGAAAGCAGGACCCCCAAGCAAGCCTGATCAAAGGGGTATGCAGAGAGTAGTAACTACCTCACTGCAGATAGCTTCTTCAGCCTACATGCATCTTGAGCTCCACTTTATGTAGTGTCAAAATCCTAATAGTTATGGGAGCATTTTGGGGTAATATCATCCATTTTATTGAAAAGAGTAGGCTGTATATACAAGTATAATGGCTGCCTCAAGGAAAATAATGTGTGGTTGAGTTTAGAAAGAAAGAAAGAAAGACAGACCAGACTTCAGGTAGATTCAGGCATGATTGAAAGTGATGAGATGAGGGACAGTATTGTATGGCTACTGGCAAAATGACTGCTGAGTCACCAATGTCCTCAAGCCTCGGTCGGCACCCCCCCCCCCCGCCCCTTATAATGCAGGCACAGTACTGGCCTTAGAGGTAATTGTCAGGATTTTGTTACTAGGCTGATCTGTGAAGCCCCAGTTGAATGCCTGCATGTGGTATGAGCACAGTGAGAGTCCTGGTGGTTATTACTGTGCGATCCCAGGGCCCCCTGTTCTCGTCATCAAATGCTTGCTGAGCACACACCTGTGCCAGGGCTGTGTTCACTGCTCTGAGGTGTTCCCATGTCCATGCTTTGATTTTGGGTCCACCATCACAAGCCCATGCTCCTTTCTGCAGAACAGTCACCTCTCTGCCCCTATTTTTTCATTGTTAAAATGGAGATGACTGTAGCACCTGTGTCATGGGCTGCCGGTGGAATAGACTGCAATGGATTCCCGCAGGAGCTTGGCCTGGTGCCCAGCATGCACAAGGGTTGGTATGAGGTAGGCATTGTTATTACTAGCTTTTGGCCAACAGGCATGGCTTTATTAGTGTGGATTAGTTCAATTACAGTTCTTTCCTTCCAATGCCTTGCTGAGACCTGAACAGAAGGACCCGAGGTTTTGGTTGGGAAGTGCTGGCGTGGTAGAGTTGGGGGAGAGTGATTTTGAAAGACGGGGCCATGGTGGGGTGAAAGAAGGGACAGGGAGGAGGACTTAGGATGTTGGGAACTGCCCTGTCTGGTTTCAGAAGCTGTAATCCCTGTGGCTAAGGCTAAGTAAAGGACCTCAGGACCATAAGCCACTTAGGAGACACCTTATCTTCCTTGTAGGGGCACTGCCTCTGCTGTGCCACCCCCCTCCACCACCCCTCCTCCTCACCCTACTTGGCCCTGGGCAGATGACTGGTTAGCCAAT
Source organism: Anoura caudifer (assembly GCA_004027475.1). Taxonomy (NCBI): domain Eukaryota; kingdom Metazoa; phylum Chordata; class Mammalia; order Chiroptera; family Phyllostomidae; genus Anoura; species Anoura caudifer. The sequence goes on along the minus strand of PVKU01010991.1, from coordinate 5,289 downwards.
GATGGGTAAAATTCCTCAAAGGAGGGACAACCTAAGACAGGCATGGTTGAGAAGGGCCCCTCAGGGAAGGACTTGGGGACTATAGAAAAAGGGGGTGATGGACCCTCGCCCCTCAGCTTTGACATAGCCTGAGTTCTCATTCTGTCTGCAAGAAGTCTCCCAGTCTCTTCGCTACCTTACTTCCCCTGCCTGACTTAAGCCTGAAACAATGCTAGAGGTGGGTGGGGCCCTGTTCTGGAAAGGGCGGGTTCCCTGGGGCGATCAGGCCTAAGAAAGAATGCATAAAATCCCAAGAAACCTACTTTGCTAATACCCTCAATTTAAATGATAAGGGTCCAAACTTGAAGTGAGTTTGTTCCCCAAAGTTTTATGGCCCTTTAACTATTGACCCTGACTCAGTAAGCCCTCAGAGTTCTTTAAATGTTATCTATTGATTAATTATTTCTGCCTGATAATGACTGATGAGCTTTACCTTTACACTCTGTATTCCTATGCAAATAAACCCAATAAAAACGTATTGAGGAACAGGTTACTGGTCCTTCTACTTTGAGAGATCAGCCACCTCTCCTCCCAAGGCAGATCATGTCTTAATACACTTATTCTCATCTGCAGTGGATAGGGGGCTCTGCAGGCAAAGCTCCCCCATAGTAAGAGAGTATGTGCTCTCAGCCAGGCAAGCGGGGAGGACAGGGAGGTGGGGAGGGTGTCAAGGATCTCTCCTTACCAGCTTTTATTCTAAGGTAGCTGGTGCGAGAGGGCAAAAGTGTCCAGCTCCTCCTTCCAGCGTCTTTTCCTAGGTCTTTAATCACAGGAACTGTGTTTTTGTTAAATAGAATTAGTAATGTGGTGAGCCAAATGGATGGTTAAACAGGTCTTTGTGGAACACTGACACCAATGACAATCTCATTTTCATGGGAACAAACATCATTTCAGACCACTGAGTTTCTGCGACGCCATATTCATAAGCAGGGGATTGTCTGATTTTGGGATTGTATGATCACACTAACCAAGGATTAGGCATGCACCCGGCTTTCCTCCCTCCCTTCCTCCATCCCTCCCCCAGTCTTTCCTCCCTCTCCCTCCCTTTTCTCCTCCTCCTTCTATCAGTCTATTTCTGTTGCTTTGTGATGCGTTTACTGTAATGTCTAGCAGATGTCTCTTGTTACAGAGTACGGCGTTTGTGAAAACTTGCGGAAGCTGGAGATCACAGGTGTATCTTGTCGAGACGTCTATGCGAAGCGTAAGTTAACCTAATATCATCCATCATTAACTTCGTTCCAAGAGCAGACACTGTGAGTATCAGCGATGGATCATAAATTAATTTGACCCAAACCTAGTTTCATTCTCAGACGCCTTAATTTTAATGGCGTAATTGACATTTTAAAGACAGCACTGGGTGGGGGGGCTCTCCTCTCTCCCTTTCTGGGTGAGGCAGTATCCTTACTTTCAGCCCATCACAGGTGTCAGGACCCTTAGCTCTGAGAAACATGTCTGCCCTAGGAACGGACTCTGGAGTGCTTCCAGGGGTCCCTTCCTGGGGATTTTGGGTCCACAGCCCGATCGGATGAGCAGAGGGCTGATAGGAAGTGGGATATGTAGCTGTGCACCACCTGGCTTCCTGTGGGCCTGCTCCTCCCTCCAGCCGGGCACTGGACTCCAGCCATGTGTTTGGTCTTCCCTTCAGTTTCCTCTAGATGTGTTGACCCCCCTCCCCACCACCCCCATTTCTGAACCTTGCTGTGTTACTTTGCAGCGCCATCAGCAGCACTCTCTGAGCGCTCCAAGTTTCCCCCGCCCCACCTACCTCCCAGCTGGCCTTCTCAGTGCCCCTGTGCAGGAGGCCATGAAGGCTCCGGTTAATGCTGAGGTCCCCCAGGAGCAGCGGAGTCACAGGCAGCAGCCTGCTCATCCTCCACGCCAGTGGGGTGTGGCGGGGATTATTAGCACCCAGGATTGGGGATCAAGAACAGGGTAAGAAAGGCATGGTGACCCTGCTCTCTTTGGCCTAAAGTTGACCTGTTGACCTCTCTGAGAAGGACCTCACGTGTTCATCTTAAACCCATCTGAGAAGACTTTGGTTTGCACATTCTTTAGCACTTTCTACCCAGTTCTACATTGAAAGCAGACCAGGGGACGTCTTCCTACCAAGTACCTCACCCAGAAACTGAGGGCTGCGCTTCTCCATGGAAACCTGTGTGGTGGGGGGAGGGGGGGTGGGCGAGAAGCAGGCAGGCAGGGGAGTGAGGCTTCAGTGTGGGCCAGGCTGCGGTCTGTGCACTGAAGCACTGCAAGCATTCTTCCAAGTCCGGGGGCTAGTGGGTGTCACTGTCTGCATTCTGTCTTTCCATGGCTCTGTTCCTGTCAGAGTCTTCTTCTGAGGGGCCCCTCCTCACATGGCTGTGCCACCAGCACAGGTAGAGGGCAGCATTTCTGCAGAATAGCTGATCTGTGGGGAGATGGTGGGGGAGTGGGAGGGGTTTGTGGTGTTCCGTCTCTGTGCCTGGGCTGAGCTCATCTTCTCTTTGTTTTCTCATCCCATCAGAGACTCTCCACACGAGGACCCCACGGCCATTTGGGTTGCTGCATTGGCTAGCGTTTCTGGGTTAGAATTTGCTCACCCTTGGGGCATTTCCTGTCAAAAGTCTCCAAGTTCTTCATGGGCCTTCCTCTTCCATCATGATTCTTGGTGGCTCAGTTGCGCCCTCCAAGCTGTTGCCCCTCCCTCGTGCCTCAGGGACCTGCCTCATTTCTGCCTTAGTTCTGCCGACTCCTAGCACCCCTGCCTCCTCCTGTGGGCCTCGGGCTTCACCTTGCCCTCAGGCACAAGCCTCACACAGGCTTCTGCCTCCTGCACTACTGTCCCCAGTGCTGGGCTCCACTGCAAGGCTGCTGTGCTCAGGACCTCCCACTGCTCCTTCCCCTGCACATTCAGACCTTCGTTTCTTCTCTTGCCTCTGCTTTGCATCCCACCAGCCCAGGAAGACGTGTGTCTCTCCAAGGAAGTGAGTCAGGAGACCCGAGTGGTCATGTCTCCTGGAAATGTACCCTCCCTGCCCTCTCGTCTCACTGGTGAGAACAATGCCTCTATGATTCCCGCAAAGCCCAGAGTTTCAGAGCAGGTAGCTGGGTGCTCCCCTCGTCCTCCCTGCCCCCCCTTTATCCTGTGGGAGCCCACACAGTCTGGGCAGTACCCTCCATTCCTCTATTGTTTGCCCAGAACTCTGTCTTCACCCTCATTGGAGCAGTGCAGCCTTGCTGTCAGGCGTTGGGGTCAGAGTCAGAACCAAACTCTGGCTGCGACAGTCTCTGGGCACATGCACTCAAGAAAGGTTTCATGGCCCTTGGGGATGGCCAGCTGGCTTTTATGACTATCTAATGTGACAAGTTCTTATCTTTGAGAACTGCTTTTTTGAGTTTTCTGAGGCTGTTTGATAACATTCTCTGAACGCAGCAGGAAGACTGTTCTCTCTCTAAGAGTTGTGAGCACTCAAAATAGCGTCCTGGAGGGAGGCAGGTGCTCACATGTCCTGGGCATTACAGACACTGACAACCAGAGGACAGCATGTATGGTAAATGAGGCCCCCACAGCTCTGGGTGGGGGGGTTGGCCGGGCCCTCTGGCAGCTGTCCTATAGAGGGGGCTTCTGGGCACAGGTGGGCAGGCAGGTGGTGTTTGTACACGCAGACCCAGGGAAAAGCCCCGAGATGGAAAAATTTACCTCTGTAAGTCAGGGCTGGTAACAGACTGAAGAGAGAGGCCGGCCACGCAGTCTAGTAATTAACGGAGTTTATTGGAGAAAACTCAGGTACGAGGCATATCTGGGGAAGCTGCAAGATGAAATGGATCCCCTCACCACTTGACAGGCACCAAAGAATTACACAGGGAAGAGGGGTGCTGGCCAGAGGAACTAGTACATGAATGCTACCAGGTGTGGGAAACTACATGCTTGGCCCGGTTGAGACAATCACCTGTTCTAGGACCAGTACACAGCAGGAAGCTAAGGAGGGTGCTGATTTATGTCTGAATGAACATCATTTTTTTAAAAGATTTTATCTATTATTATTTTTAGAGAGGGGAAGGGAATGAGAGAGGGAGAGAAATATCAATGTGTGGTTGCCCCTCACGAGCCCCCAGCTGGGGTTCTGGCCTACAACACAGGCATGTGCCCTGACTGGGAATCAAACTAGTGATCCTTTGGTTTGCCAGCCAGCTCTCTATCCACTGAGCTATACCAGCCAGGGCTGAATGAACATATTTTTGATTGGCCAATCTCTAAGGTGGTCTCCAGAAATAGTCTGTTTTGGCTCAGATCCAACTTGCAGGACAGACACAGTCATGTCAAGGGAACAGTCTGTTCTCCATAGGTGTGTAAGGACTGCCAGGGAGAAGGGGATGATGTGGCCAGAGATAAGTGGAGAGGTGGGCAGTAGACTGTGGACATGGGCTGTGGACATGGGCTGTGGTGAGGTGAACACATGTGCATGGGGGTAGGTGGGCAGACTGAGGACATCCGGAGATTTCTTTTGACTGGTTATTCTTCACCCTGTGAAAATGGTTGGGAAATTCAGAGAATAATTCATATTATCTTTATTTAGTACCCTAAAGAGTTTCATTTGCCACCAGCTAAAGCAGGTTTCAAGGTGCAAGAGCATGTTTTTCTGAGTTTTCTTTGAAGGCCTTATCCAGGAGAAAACTACTTAGCTTCTGGACTAGATAGTACAAGAAAGTCAACCTTACCTGGCATAGGGAGAGTGAGCCAGCCTTGATTCAAAAGTGAAGAGTCTGAGTTAGGAGCTGGTGGACGTTGTTCATAGTCCGAAGCAAAACAAAACAAACACAAGTGAAGGAAAACTCTAGGCATACACTGCACAAGCTGGGTGTCTTAGTTGGGGCACAAGGGCTCCCAGGTCAGCCACTCCAGACATCCACAGGCTGCTTCCCCTCTGCTCTCCTACCTCAGTGAGCTCCGTTGATCTGTGACAGTTGCGAGAGGGGAGTAAACATGGAGAGGGCCAGGGTTGCCTGCTGTCCTGAGTTCCTGGTGTGAATCTGTTGATTATAAGGGAGATACATCACATTTTCTCTCCAGCCAGACGTCTCATTTTGGCGAGTGTTTGCCTCCCAAGGTACCGGGGTTGAGTATGATGGTGGAGAGGGAAAGGGTGTTGAGTCATATGAAAACTGTTTATACCATTGTAAGAGCAGAGCCATCCTTAGCCCTTTCCCTGCTGTATCTGTTCAGGTATAAACCCTCGTGTGAAGTCGGGACGTTTCATGAAAATTCTTCCC
>PVKU01010990.1:6034-47492 GCA_004027475.1 Anoura caudifer | reverse complement strand
AATAAGTTTATTGGCTTAATTATTCTTCTTTCTCCCCTTTAGTGTTGAGATGTTATTTATTTTCAATACCATTAAATTCATTTTTTCACTTATTATCTACTGTAGATTTTATTTTCTCTATCCTAATTGATTTTATTTTTATAAACATCTGAAATATTGACAGAATTCTAAAACTATGAAGAAAAATATGTAGTAATAGAAGTGTAACTCCAAGCCCTGTACCCATTATCACTACCAATCCTTTTCACCCCATATCTATGCATTCCCTGAAAGTAACAAATAGCATTTTTTCTGACTTATCTTTCCTGTGTTTCTTTTTTACATAACTGAGTAAATTAATATATAGTTTTATTTCCCCTTTTAAACAAAAGTTAGCATACTATAGATACTCTTTACACTTTACATAGTTCATTCAACCACTCTCCTATGAATAAGTATTTAGATCATTTTAATATTTTGCAACTGCATAGGATGCTCTAATGAATAACCTTGTGCATATGTATTTTCCAGTTTCTGGAATTGTATTTGTAGGGTAAAGTCCTAAACGTGGGGTTGCTTGGGTGAAAAGGTACAGGCATTTGTCATTTTTCTTAGATATTACCAAATTCCCCACCCTATTAGCTTTCCCACTCACAGGAATGAGAGTGCTGGATTTCCTAGTTTCACTAACAGAATGCATTGCCGTAATGTTATTTCCATTCTGATAGATGAAATTATAGTACAGTAAGTACTCATTTAACATCATCAATAAGCCTGAGACAAAAAGGTGTACAATGAAACAAATTTTACCATAGGCTAATTGGTGTTAACAACATTTAAGCTCCTAAGGCATCTCATGAATGTCAAAACAAAACATTGAATGAAATGACACTATTTTAAGACTTGTTGTATCTCAAAGTGCTTTCAATTTGCATTTCAATTATGATGAATGAGTTTGAATATCTTCATATGCTTAAGAATGATATATCCATGTGTAACAAAATTTTACCATTCTGTAGTGGGTTTTTGGTTTTTTTCCCCTCAACTACCTAGAGTTGTTATAATGATAGAGATATTAGTTAACTGTCATATATGGAGGAAAATTTCTCCCAGTTTGTGAGTTATTTTTTAATTTTGTTTTTGGATTTTTGTGATACCTTTCACATTTTAGTATAGTCAAATTTATCAGTCTTTCATTTTATTGAATCTGAATTTCGAGACATAGGTAATATTTTTCCCTACATCCAGAATTTTTTCTAGTAATGATTTCATTTTTTTACATTTAGACCTTTGACCTATTTGGAGTTTTTTTCTATGTATAGTGTGAAACAGGCTCTCTCTTTATTGTTTTCTAAAATGGCTAAGTGGTTGTTTCAGCACCATTAAAAAAAGTAAGTCTATCTTTGCCCCAGTAATTTGAAATGCCACCTTTATCATATCTTAAATTTCCTCAAATGTTTGGATATATTTCTGGAATTTTCATTCTATTGTTAGTACATTCATATACCATAACTGTATTATTTTTATTATAGAAATCCATAATATGTTTAAAACATATGGTCCTTTGTGATTTCCCCTTTTTCTTTTTCACTGTTCACTACCTATATTTTGGATTTTGTTTTTCCACATCAATGTTATATCAACTTTTGGTTCCAGGAAAAAATGACTTCCTGACTTTTGTAATTGAGATTATTCTTACTTTAGAAATTAACTTAGAGAGAACTGATATCTTTAGGATGTAGAATCATCCTATCCAAGCAAAAGGGATGTTTTTCATTTGCTTTCCATACACTTTATTGTATCATTAAAGAGTATTTTAATATTTTCCTCATATATGTTCTGCACATTTCTCATTAATTTTATTCCTATTTCATCTTCTTGCTTCTCTTACAAATGGGAATTTCCCTACCATTCTCTATTCTATCTGTATTGTTTGTGTTTGTAAAGGTTATTTCTATATGATGATTTTAATTTTGATCTCTTACTGAATTGATTTGTTGTTTGAGTTCATTTTAATGTTGAATCTCTAGAATTTTCCAAATATGCTATCATGTCACCTGCAAATACAGGCATTTTTCCTTCTTATATTTCAATTTTTATTACTTCTAATTAACTGCTCATTTCTAATTGTGTTGAGCAACACCTCTGTACAATGTAGAGTAGTAAAGGAAGTAATGGGCATATTTGCATTTTTCTTGACTTTAGTCAAAATAGTTATCGTAAATAAGATGCTGGCTTTAGGGTTAATAAAGCCCAAGTGGAAGCAAGGAGGCCAGTAATAAGTCTATGGCACCTAATCAGGATGGTGGTAGGGGTCACCTAGTCAGGATGATGCTAGTAAAGATGCAGAGAAGCAAACAGATTTGAGATATATTACTAAGTAGCAGCAACTGTGCATGAAAGTAGATGCATCATAGGAGAAAGAAGGAAACTGTCAACATTAAGGCTTTTAATTCAAGTAACTGGGTGTGTGCTTATATTGTCTTCTCATAAACATTATAGGACCTTCGATATTAAGTAGCTGTAGTGTAGTGGTTAAAATTTTATGTTTTGGAATCTAATTTCCTTGATTTAAATTCAGGGTTTAGCACTTGCTGTATGATCTTGAAAAAGTTACTTAATCATTCTAAGCCTTGATTTTCTTCCACATATGAATAAAAGGTGATAATCCTAATACCTAGATAATAAGGTGCTTATGAGAATTAAATGAAATAAAAAGCAAACATAAGTAGCAATAGCAAAAAAACCTTAGCTTGTATATACAGTGTTTGTATATATAAAGATTCAATGACTGTTAATTATTACAAAGATGGTGATAGTTTTGCATCATTAATACGACTTGTTGATTATCAAGTACTCCAGAAATACCATACAGTCAAAGATTGAGTTTAGTATTGTCTCTTGATGTAAGAGTTCATTTTAAGTCATCATCTCATATCACAAATTCTTGTGAGTATTCTTCCTTATATCAGGTTAATGTTTACTGTTTAGAACACTGAAGTTTTTAAGGAGCAGTAAACTAAAGTTACCCTAAAAAATCTCAGACTCTTTCTCTGGTGACATTATGAATTTGATAAGTACACCTAACAAAATATAGACAAGTTAATCAATTCAAAAGCTTTATGTGTGTCAAAGCACACCATTTTGCCTGAAACATATATAATTTATATTTGAAGGATGGCAAAATTTCTCTGGCACCAAGTAAGTAAGGTGACTGCCTTTTAATGTGTTCTCATTTGTGTGGTTGGTTGGGAGGTAAAAGTGGATATTATCGTTGTGTACTTTTTTGTAAACTTGAAAAACAGTTTTCTTTTTGAGCAATTGGTTACACTTTGTCAGTTACCTGGTTAAATTCCCATGAGGTAAAGAGATATTTACTAGATATTATTCAGGATGCTCTTGCTAGGAAGAATTTTAGGAAGAAATACCACAGAAGGTCTTTATTGTCTAGAAATAACAGCTCATTATTTATAAAAAACCAAAAATGTAAGTTGCTTCTACTCATTAAATTTTGAATCTGAGTATAGTTCTTTTAGGAAGTTATTCTCTTACAGGGTAGTGCTACTGAGGCTCTTGTAGCTTCAGAAAATAAATTTACATGCATAGTTATATTTAATGGTGAATTTTTATAGTATTTTCACATTCTTATGGATAGAGATGGAAAGAAGGGATGGAAATTCATTTTAAAATAAAAATATTTTTACAAATTGTCTATGTAACATAGCTACATCAAAGTGTGATTATTTATTGCCTTTGAATTGATAGTCATTAAATTTAGTGTCAAGGGAAAGAAAAGAATGAAGGTCATATCCTGCTGTGGTTTTGCCTGTGATGCTGCTGATTGAAAGCAGTGGGTGTTTGGTGTATGAAAAGATGACAATCTATAAACTTTGATAATGTTATTTAACTGGAACCATCAACTCTGTCTTCTGTAGTATACAGCAATAGTGACATCTGAAGCAAATTTTCAATAAAAAACTGCATTTTTTTAATTTTAATTTTTTATTTTAATTGTTGTTCTTGTACAGTTTTCTTTTACTCCCATCCTAGCCCACTGCCCCAGCCCTCCCCACCTCCCTCCCATGTCCACCCCCCTAGTTTTTGTCCATGTGTCCTTTACACTTGTTACTCCAAACCCTTCCCCCTTTTCCCTGAATATATCTTACCTTGTACATCTTTATAATAAGATTATTTCTCATTTTTCCTTCAATTGATCAGAAGTACATTAGTAATGGGCATTGTTATTCTTTTGATTCTCATATATTGTACAAAGATACTGTTTCATTCTGCTTGTAATATAAATATTCGTGTATTCATCATTGAGAGTATTATGTATCAGGGTTTAGAGTTGTTATCTCTAGCAAACAGAAAGCTATTTCCCTAGCTATAATTATGCTTAGTGGTTCATAAATGTCTGCATAATAATGCTCCTGTTTACTTATCTTCTTTGTGTATTTTCATCCTTACTAGTTACTCTTTAAAGCTCATTGTGTAATGGAAATTCTTTATTCTATATCCATAAACTGGAGTGTTGAATTTACATTGGATTATCTTGCTGCTTATACTACAATCAAATTTTGGATACTTTTTAAAAAGATCCAGTTTTGAAATCAATTCTACCGTTGGGGTTAAAAAGAAGGGTGTATTATCTTATTTACATTATGTTGATTATGGAAGATAAATCTATTGTTAGAACGAAGGAGAAACAACAAAGGCTATTTAAAAATAAATGGAAAAGCAGTGCTCTTACAAAGCAGTCTCATAAAAGCTTTTTTCATGTTGTTTGTAAAACAAATATCAAACACTTTTTTTTGAGATTTCTGTTGCAGAATGGGCCCAGAGAACAGTTGTTTCTAGAAACAAAAATTGAAGGTTTGACTTTAGGTTCTCAGTTGGGTTAAACGGATTTTGGTGTTTTTGAGACATATCATTGCAATAGAAGGTAAATCCTAGTACAAATTTGGTAGGTTATTATTATAGATCAAGGACCTGGATATGGATGGAATCAAGACGAGAAACTTATAGGAAACTAGCATTTTATGTGAGGTTGACTTTCATGTTAGATCACTCAAGCATATGATTGAACTGAACACAGTACTAAGAAATATAGAGACACCCAGTTTGAATTAGTAAAGCAAGACTCAGAATCCAGATTTCTGGTATAAAACTCCTCACTTATTAAAACTTTTGGTTTTCTGTAAGATCTCATTTTCAGTTTATACCAAGCAGAATTTTCTACCTTTTGTCCTGAATCCTTGGTTCAGGACATATAACATAAGCTGAGTCAACTAGGGCAAAGACTGTGACAAAAGAATAGTTTTGTTTTTTTTTTTTATGGAAAAATATTCCACGAATTGTGAAGCCTGGGGTTGTAGTAGCCAGTTCACCACCGTGAAGTTAAAAAGCCAAACCACTGAAAATGACAGGTTGAGGAAACTGCTGATCGAACCACACCTGAAGCCTCTTCTACCTTTGGACTTTCAGTTATATGATGAAATAAATCCCATTAGTTTTGTAAAGAGTTTGAATTATGTTTTCTGTTGCACAATATTAAAGTCCCAACTGATTCATAAAGTGTGAACCTCAGAAAATTGGGGAATGATGATTTTCCTGAAGATCGGATGTGGGAAGTACTGAAGCAAAAGGAACTCCCATTTTCAGAGAAATAGCATCAACATTTCATAAAGAAACACTTTGGAGTCATTTGCACATCTTCAAAGCAGCGTCATTGTTAACACAGATGAGTGGAGGGATAAATTAGCAGGAGAGGGAGAAACACAGCACCTGAAATGCTGTTGAATCATGAACGATTTTCATTTGAGAATCGTCCATCCTCTCCCAACAGAAAGTACCACCTTTTGTGTGTCCCTCCCCTGTCACAGTCACTGCTACCGCCTCTTGCTGGATTTTACTTTCCGTCTTTTTAGTTCTATCTTTTAAGGATTAAACAGCAACAGATCATTGTAAGGCATTTTAACAAATACCTTAAGGCACTTAGAAATGGCATTTAAGCAGCAGAATGAGTCTTAAGCAAGGGTTTTCAAACTCATAAGAATCACCTATGGAGCTTTTAAAACCTGAGACTTCATATCCAGGGAAATCTGATGCAAGTAGTTATTTCACGTTTCAAAAAACTGACCTAAGGAAAGTCAGTTACTATTTGCCATATATTTTCCTAGATTTATATTCCTCAAATCAGAAAATCTTCCTTATAGTAATATACTATTTTAAATCAATAAATGATATGAAGTTGTCACTTATATTCTCATTTAAATTATCTATGTAGCTGGCTATATTAGGTCTTGATTCCATCAGCATGGCTTATACTGCTCTAAACTGACATTTTAAAGTATTATGAAGGGCAGGGATTTGACTTAAGATGAAGCTAGATTCTAAACCTGATTCATTAAATAATTATCTAAGTTTACTTCACCTCAGTTCCCTCATTTATAGAGTATAAATCATTATGCCTTCTTTAAAGGACTATTGTGAGAAATAAGTATGATAATGAAGGTATATAGAACACCACAGGATTTTGTATAAAGTGGAAGCTAGTGAATTGTAGTTGTTGTTATTTGAATTTTCTGTTTAACTCTTTTACATATGTAATTTTAAAACTAATAGGTATACAAATAGTATTTGTTTGTTTTAGGGTGCTTATTGAAAATTGCCAATTTAGAGAGACTCAGTATAGCAAATACAGACCAGTTTAATTCTTGGAGCCTTAGCTAGCTTGTCAGTGAAAGAAATTCTAAAGTCTCAGTACCTTAAGACTTCTGAGAGTAGCATAGTGATTTTCAAAAACCTATTGCCTGCTATGATTTATATTTACACTAAGACAGAAACTATGGGAGAAAGAAAATAAAGTTCACAGTTGTGCATTATGTATATGTTGTTGACAAGGTACGATATTACACTTAATGAAGTAATAAGACTGCATATGGCAATGATCAATTAAATAACAGTGTAAGCATCAGTACAATAAGGGTCTAAAGACTCCATGTGAAGTTATATAGTTAGATTTATTCTTATCTGTTGTATGGTATATTATAACTATCATTCACCATATGATTGCACCCTACAGAACCTTAATTGCAAAATTAATTGATTAAATTGAGTGTGCTTCTCAACAAAAGAAATATACTACAATAACTTTTCACCTCCTATGTGATAACTTGAAAACAACTTGAATGAGGACTAAAGAGTATTATGCTCAGTGTGGTGTTTTGGAATTATTTTAAATTTATTAAAAATGTCATTGTTTTCTGTCCAGTATCTCTGAAGCACCCTGAAGGTTTATAAGTTTTCTTAACATAGGCAAAAGAAGAACTTGGTACTCAAGAGGACTATGTACAAAATCATAACATTAATTCAAATCTAGTGGAAGGAGAAACTTGTATATTACAGACAGTGGTTGTATCTGGTCATTACCTGGCTATTGAAAATCTGTAGTCAATAAAATAGATTTCCTTGGGAACAATTTTTGTATACTTATGAGGTCACTATGGAACGAGAAAGTTTCAACATAATTTGTTTTACTTTTTGGTTCTTTCTTTTCTTTTTATTAAATACTTTTGAATTTTATTGTTGTTCAAGTACAGTTTTCTGCCTTCCCCCCCAACCCTTCTCACCACCCCAGAAATCCCCACCTCCCTCTCCTGTTTCCACCACCCCTTGTTTTTGTCCACATGGCCTTTATAGCTGATCCTGTAAATACTTCACCCTTCCCCCCCCTATTATTCCCTTCCACCTTTCCTCTGGTTACTGTCAGTTTGTTCTTAATTTCAATGTCTTTCATTATATATTTTTTAATTTTATTTTAGTTGTTGTTCATGTACAGTTTTCTGTCTTTAACTCCGATCCCAGCCTACCCACCCAGCCATCCCCACCTCCCTCCCATTTCCACCCCCCTAGTTTTTATCCATGTGTCCTTTATAGTTGTTCCTGTAAACCCTTCCCCTTTTCCCCTGACATTCCCTCCCCTCTCCCTTCTGGACACTGTCAGCCTGTTCTCTATTTCAGTGTCTTTGATTATATTTTGCTTGTTTGTCTTCTTGGTTAGGTTCCTGTTAAAGGTGAGATCATATGGTATTTGTCTTTTACTGCCTGGCTTATTTCATTTACCATAATGCTCTCCAGTTCCATCCATGCTGTGGCAAAGGGTAGGAGCTCCTTCTTTCTTTCTGCTGTGTAGAACTGCACTGTGTACATGGACCATAGATTTTGATCCATCCATTTACTGATGGGCAATTAGATTGCTTCCAACATTTGGCTATTGTAAATTGTGCTGTTATGAACTTTGGGGTGCATTGGTTCTTTTGAATTGGTGTTTCAGGGTTCTAAGGATATAATCCTAGCAGTGGAATTGCTGGGTCAAAAATACAGTTCCATTTTCAGTTTTCTGAGTAATTCCATACTGTTTTCAACAGTGGCTGCACCAGTCTGCAATCCCGCCAACAGCGCAATGAGGTTCCCTTTTCTCCACAACCTCCCCAACACTTGTTGTTTGTTGATTTGTTTATGGTGGCCATTCTAACCACTATGAAGTGGTATCTCATTGTAGTTTTACTTTGCATCTCTCTGATGGCTAGTGTTGCTGGGCATCTTTTCGTATGTCTCTGGACCCTCTGTAGGTCCTCCTTGGAGAAGTGTCTGTTCAAGTCCTTTGCCCATTTTTAATTGGGTTGTTTGTCTTCTTAGAGTGGAGTCATGTCTTTATACATTTTGGAGATCAAACCCTTGTCCGAGATATCATTGGGAAATATGTTTTCGAATATGGTTGATTGTCTTTCCATTTTAATGCTGTTTTCTTTAGCTGTGCAGAAGCTTTTCATTTTGTTGAGATCCCATTTGTTTATTCTTTCCATTATGTCCCTAGCTCTAGGGGACATATCAGTAAAAATACTGCTCCGTGGAATATCTGAGATTGTCTTGCCTATGTTCTCCTCTAGAACTTTTCTGGTGTCACCACTTAATATTTAAATCTTTTATCCACTTTGAATTGACTTTTATGTATCATGTAAGTTGGTGATAAAATTTCTTTTTTTTTTTTCATATAGCTGTCCAAATATCCCAGTACCAGTCATTGAAGAGGCTACTTTTACTCCCTTTTATGCCTCTGCCCCCTTTGTAAAATATTAATTGACCATAGAGATGTGGGTTTACTCCTGGGATCTCTATTCTGTTCCATTAGTCCGTGTGTCTGATCTTATGCCAGTACCATGCTGTTTTGATTATAGTGGCTTTTTAACACAGTTTTATGTCAGGTATTGTGATGCTCCCTACTTTGTTCTTTCTCAGAATTGCTGTGGCTATTCAGGGTTGTTTATGGTTCCATATAAATTTTTGAAGTGGTTATTCTATGTTTGTGAAATACGCCATTGGTACTTTAATAGGGATTATGTTGAATCTATAAATTGCTTTGGGTAGTGAGGACATTTTGATTGCGTTAATTCTTCCAATCCATGAGCAAGGTATATGTTTCCATATGTTTGTGTCTTTCTTAATTTCTTTCTTCAGTGTTGTGTAGGTTTCTGAGTATAGGCCTTTTATCTCCTTGGTTAGGTTTATTCCTAGGTATTTTATTTTTCTTGTTGCTGTAACAAATGGGATATTTTTCCTGATTTCTGTTTCTGCTGCTTTATTGTTGGTATACAAACATGCCTTTTGTTTCTGAATATTGACTTTGCATTCTTCTGTTGGACCAAATTCATTTATTAGGTCGAGCAGTTTTTTGGTGGACTCTATAGAATTTTCTATGTATACAATCATGTCATCTGCAAATAATGCCAGTTTTGTTGCCTCTTTTCCGATTTGGATGCCATTATTTCCTTTTCTTGTCTCATTGCTATGGCTGGGAATTCCAATACTAGGTTGAATAAAAGTAGTGAAAGTGGACAACCCTGTCTTGTTCCTGATCTTAGAGAGAAAGTTTTTAGATTTTGACCCTTGCATATTATGTTTGCTGTAGGTATCTTGTATATGGCCTTTATTATGTTGAGGAATGCTCTCTCTCTTCCCACTTTGAAGAGTGTTTAATCATAAATGAGTACTGTATCTTTTGAAATGCTTTTTCCACATCTATTGATATGATCATGTGATGTTTGTCTTTGCTTTTCTCTATGTGATGTATTACATTTATTGATTTCCAAATATTGTACCTTCTTTACATTCCTGTTGGAATCCCATTTGGTCATGGTGTACGATCCTTTTAATGTATTACTGAATGCAGTTTGCCAATATTTTTTTTTGAGAATTTTAACATCTGTGTTCATCAATGATATTGGCCTGATGTTTTCTTTCTTTGCTGTATCTTTATCTGGTTTAGGGATTAGGATGATGCTGCCTTCATAAAAATAGTTTGGGAGTCTTTCATCTTCTTGTATTTTTTGGAATAGTCTGTGAAGGATAGGAGTTACCTCTTCCTTTAATGCTTCATAAAATTCTCCTGTGAAACCACCCAGTCCAGGGATTTTGTGTGTCAGGAGTGTTTTGATTACTACAATTTTGTCAGCTGTTATTGGTCTTTTCAGGCTTTCTCTTTCTTTTTTATTCAGCTTTAGAGGATTAAATTTTTCTAGAAATTTGCCCATTTCACTTAGGTTTTGAAACTTCTTGTCATACAGTTCTTCATAGTAATTTCTAACAATACTTTGTATTTCTATGGTATTAGTTGTACTCTCTCCTCTTTCATTTCTGATTGTGTTTATTTGGGTCATCTCTCCTCATTTCTTTATAAGCATGCTTAAAAGCTTGTTGATTTTGTTTTAATGAACCAGGTCCTGGATTCATTGAACCTTAGAATTGTGCTGTTATTCTCTATGTCATTTAATTCTGATCTTGTCTTGGTTGTTTCTTTCCTTCTACTTGCTCTGGGCTGCCTTTGTTGTTGTTCCTTCAGTTCTTGTAGGTGTAGAGTTAGGTTGTATATTTGAAATGTTTCTATCTTTTTTAGGTAAGCCTCTATTGCTATGGACTTCTCTTTTGGGACTGCCTTTGCTTTATCCTATATCTTTTTGATAGTTCTGAGTTCATTTTCATTTGTTTCCAGAAGCTTTTTGATTTCTTCCTTTATCTCATTCTGGATGTGTTCATTGTTTAATCGCATGCTATACAGTCCCCATGAGTTTTAGTGTTTTTCAATTTTTTCTTGAGGTTGGTTTCTAGTTTCAGTCCACTGTGGTCAGAGGAAATGCTTGACATGATTTCAATTTTCTTGAATTTTTGAGGCTTGTTTTGTATCCTATCATGAGGTTTATCTTTGAAAATATCCCATGTGCATTTGAAAAAATGTGTATTTTGCTTCTTTGGGATGAAAAACTTTATATAAATTAGTTAAGTCCATTTGATCTAGGACATTGTTCACTTCCACAGTATCTTTGTTGATATTTTGTTGAGAAGATCTATCCATTTTTGACAGTGAGGTGTTAAAATCCCCTAGTATAATTGTGTTGCTCTCAATATATTCTTGAATTACTCCAATATTTTCCGTATGTATTTGGGTGCTTCTATGTTGGGTGCATATTTATTTACAATATTTATGTCTTATGTTGGATTCTTCCCTTGAGTATTATGAAGTGACCTTCTGAATCTCTTTTTATGGCCCTTTTTTGACATCTATTTTATGTGAAATGAATATTGCTACCCCAACTTTTTTTTTCCCCTGTCATTTTGCTTGGAATATTTGTTTCCAGCCCTTTATTTTGAGTCTGTGTAGGTCTTTTGTCCTGATGTGGGTCTCTTGTTGGCAGCATATGTGTGGGCCATGCTTTCTTATCCATTCAGCTATTCTATGTCTTTTGATTGGAGCATTTAATCCATTTATGTTTAAGGTTATTATTGATACATACTTATTCATTGCCATTCTCATACCTGTGTTACTCTCTCTCTCTCTTTTTCTTCCTTTCCTTAAAGCAGACCCTTTAGCATCTCTTGCAGAACTGCTTTGGTAGAGGTATATTCTTTTAGATTTCTTTAGTCTGGGAAGCTCTTTATTTGTTCTTCCTTTTTAATTGAGAGTTCTACTGGGTAGAGTAGTCTTGGTTGCAGGCCTTCGGTTTTCATTACTTGGAATATTTCTTGCCATTGTCTTCTGGCTTTGAGAGTTTCCATTGAGAAGTCAGCTGCTAGTCTTATCTCCCTAGTGCTACTTCCTGTTTCTCCCTTGCTGCTTTTAGGATCCTCAGTCTTGGAATTTTCCTATTTTAATTATGGTATGGCTTGGAGTGGGCCCCTTTTGGTTCCTCTTGATTGGGACTCTCTGTGTTTTCTGGATTTGTGTGATTTTTTTCTCTCATCAAATTAAGGAAGTTTTCCATCATTACATTTTCAAAAATATTTTCTACCCCTTGCTCTTCTTTTCCTTTCAGTATCCTTATTATACAGATGTTATTCCATTTCATGTTGTCCTGCATTTCCCTTAAAACCTGTTCATTCCTTCTCTATCTCTTTTCCTTTTCTTGCTTTTTCAGGATGTTTTTTTTTTCTGCTTTGTCCTCCAGCTTGCTGATTCAATCCTCTGCTTCATCCAGCCTGTTTGTAATTCCTACTAGTGTGTCTTTTATTTTTGAGATTTTATTGTTCATTTCTTCCTGGTTTTTGTTTATAGTTTCTATTTCCTTTTTCATGCTGATGTAGTTCTCACTTAGTTCCTTGTAGTTGTCTGTGAGTGCCTTGAACATCTTTAATACCATTAATTTGAATTCTATATCTGATAGTTTGGTTACTTCTATTTCATTTAGCTCTTTTGGTGGGGAGTCTTCCATTCCTTTTTATTGCATGTTTTTTTGTCTCCCCATTTTAGGTGACTCTTTCTGTTTCTATGCTTCCTGATGTTTCACTTTGCTAGCTGTCTTTGTAAGGTGAACTTCTATGGTTGGAATTCTATAGAGTGTGGTCTCTTTGATCTCCTTGTCTGGACGTTCTAGGTTTGCCCTTTCTTCTGTTTGTGTGGGCTCTCTTGTACTTGGGTTTTTGCCTTTTGGTGGTTCCTTTTTTGGTGGTTTCTCTCCTCCAGCAAGTATACTGATGTTCCTAGCTCCCACTTATTCTTGTATGTGATAGGTGGTAGGGGATAGGCAAAATGGATTAATACAGTGGGAGAGCATTTTATGGGATTTAAAGTACCAGCAAGTAGAGAAGAGATAGGACATTCTTTGCATAAGTATAGTGTTAACTGTTATATTTCACCCAACTAGCCCCTTTTTATAAAAGGTGAAAGAGAGATAAGGTTCTCATTAGAGGGCAGGAAGATTGTGAGCTGAATCCCAAAAACATTGCTCTTGTTCAAGGTTAGATGATGAGATATAGTGAGAGTAAAGGATAGAAAGTAGGTGTAGTGTGAGAGAGAACAGAGTTAATCACAACAATGATAATGCTCAGGAATAAAGTGAAGTGAGCTAAGATCAGAGAGGTATTTACAATTGTATGGAACAACAATTATTTACAATGATACTGGAACAACAATAATATAAGAAGAAATATATGATTTGGATAAACATAATAGAAAGTACATTATGAAGAGTAGTGTGTTGTTGGAAAATAAGTGAAGTGAAAGAAGGAAAATTAAAATAAAATAAAGAGAGAATAAAGAAAACCAGTCAATGCAATTAAACAGAAATAAAATGAGGAAAACTAAACATATAGAAATTAAAAACACTAATAAAATAAAAGAAGTACAAATAATAAAATAATAATAATACACATAAACAATAAAATGGGATAGCAAAGTGACATTTTTTTCAGTTTCTCAATTTTTGGATTTAGCCTTGTTCTCCCACTTTGGATCTGTCTTCATAACTCCAGATCTTATTGTTTCATTTGGGGTAAGAAAAAAAAAGGAAAGAAAAGAGAAAAGAAAGAAAAAATAAGCCTCCTGCTGACTTTTAACCCATTGAGTGAGTTCTGCTGCTCTTCCTGGATGCCCCAAGAAGAGGGAGGCTGGGCTTCGCTTTTCTCCCTTCCTATGGTTTTGAGAGGATGGGGACCCGGTCTGGGTCACAATATTCACAGTTTCCTGGCCTCTGGTCTAGGTCCTCCCTGAGCTGCCAGGCTAAAATCAACCACTCAGTCTCTGGGCATGTATCATGGGTCAAGCTCAGGTGTGTGCTTCAAATCAGCCACTCAATCATGGGCACATGGCTCTAACCAGCCATGCAGTCTCTGGTTATGCAATGGGAGTCAAGCTTGGGTGCTTGGTTCCACTCAGCCACTCAGTCTCTGGGCACACAGAATGAGTTAAGCACCAGTACATGGTTCAAATCAACCAGTCAGCCTCTGGGCTTGAATAGCTCAAATCACCCTCAGGCAAGCCAGCTGCTGCTCGAGACTTCCTTAGAAGGCAGCTGCCTAATGCTCTTAACAAGCACACAGCTTTTCACACAGCCCAACTTTCTAACCAGTCTGGAGATTATCTGAGTCAGGGCCCAACATGACCCAATTCCTCCTTTCTCCAGGTGTCATCGGGCACCCCTGATGTTTGGTGCCAGCATCCACAGTCTCAGGGGACATATACTGCCTCTGGTTGTCTCCCACTTCATCTCTATTTCCTCCAGCAACTTCCAGCATCCAGGTCCCTCCTGGTGATGGGCTGCCCTCCCTGCTCTGGTAGGGGATGGAGCTGGTGATCTAACTCTCCTCCCCATTTCTTGCTGCAGGTGCCAGGGTGGGGGCCACAGTGGCCTAGTTCCCTTTGCAGATACCAGGGACCTTACCATCCCAGTGCAATCTCTTCACTGTCTGTTTTTCAATGTACTCTACAATTTTTGGCCTCCAAACTTCATATTAGCTGGGAATCCATTGGCTGTTCACTTTGTTCCTCAGAAGATCAGCTAGGTGTTCCATCTGGGCACAGGGAGAACTGGGCTCCACTCCCAACTCCCTTGCCACCATCTTAGAAAGACAGTTTCAATATATTTTAGTTGGCTGTTTCAGGAAAATAATTTATTCTCTCCTTTGCTATTTTCATCATTCAATTTTCATTAGGTTAAGACATCAGTGTTCAACACTGTCTACCACTTTGTGCTTTCTTGTTGATGATCTCTAAATCATAATCCATGAATATGTTAATTTACTTCACTTAAAGTTTGTTGTCAGCATCTATTTATATATTTTGTATCCTGTAACTTGTCCTTTGGTTCAAAACAGCAGAGAACATAAAATTAGACAGTATTCAATCTGAAAAACATACTAGTTATATCAGGAAGAAAGAGGTTTAACCCAAGGAATGAACTGCTTCCAAATCTTTGGAAAAATGGAGGACTGAATGTCAGAGGTGAAGTCACTAGCTTTTATGTTCACTGCCACAGAGAATAAGAAAGTTACCACCATGCAGAATTAGGAAACTGAAGAAATCCTCTAAAGACTTCACAGCTCCTCTTCAATCCTGAGTAGTATAAATAGCAGGACAACACAGAATCGACTTCAAAGACTCAAATTGGGGAAGTCCAAACTTCTGCCTCCCACTGCTGTCAGTGGAAGAAGATGGCCTTTGCTTTCTTCCTCCAAATTTCATGTGAAAGCATGTCATTTATAAGCTATGAAATACATATAGAAAAAGGTGGAAGTTTAGTAAACTAAGAAATGTCATTCCAATGTTTCAAGCTCTTGTGACAGAGAGGGTAGACTAGGAGGTATTGTAAAGATTGCCAAAAGTCAGCATACAATAGCTATCACAGACCTCTCTCTTAGCAAATAGCATCCATATGCATGTTTATGTTTAAACTTCTAAGAATCAACAACAGCAAACATCTATTTCACCTAACCTATTGCAGCTACCACTCATACAAATGAAGGGAGACTTGAAGTCCTATCTGTCACTTTACTCATCTCTGGAGGATCTTAATTCCTTTTAAGAGTAGCTACATGACACTCTTGATATCCTTCAGCCTTAAGACTAAATTATAAGGTTAACAACCAACCACTAATACTTCTTCATATAATAGGGGAAGAAGAGACAAAAAAGACATGTCTACTGCAGTCATTTCTAAAACTCATAGTTAGAATTTAAAACTTCCTTTTTTACTATACTTTTCATGTTCATTTGCTGTCAATAAAATGTTTTGCTGGTGATGGTTACTTGGTGTGGTAAGCTAAAACTTTATCTCAGAAGAATCTCAGATATTTGTGGTTTCTGCTATTGGATTTTTAGTTATCTTCCATGAACTTAGACCACTGCATGTAAGTATTAAGAGTCACTTCATAAAATCCTTTAGTTTCCAGACATCTTCTCTGTTTTGAGGAGCACCAATTCTGTTTCCCATTGATAATTTAGGTCAATCACTCCAGGCAGCACAATGTTTCAATCTGGTGATTGTTTTCAACAGTGATTATCATAGTACATGTATTTTCTTTGTTCTTCTTATGCTGATTTTAGATGATGTCAAAATAACCATATTGGACATTGAAGTTTCCTTTTTTGATTCAGGCATAAGCCATTTTCTAGATTGTCTTTATTTAAAAATAGCTTTGTTGAAACTTTCCACTTGAGTAGATGAGTTAGCAAATTTCAGACTGAGATGGATGTGTATTTTAGCCTATTTTTTCTGCTCTCCAAAAAAACAAAAAACAAAGAAATATAGTCTTGGTAGATAATAAGTGCCATAGAGGTAGATATTTACTCCTTTGGGTAGTACTCCATATTATAGAGAAGACATTTTATAGATATACCAACATGAAGTAGTCAATAAGAATATAATTTGGTCTTTCAAGATGTGTTTTTTACATCAGCTTTCTATGTAAGATGACAAGTTATTCATAATAATAATTTTTTATCTGACTTAGGTAATGATGGGACAACTCCTTTGTGAGGAGTTTGGGACATGAATAATTGGGTATTGGTAATAAGTCAGCTGTTTCTGAACAGTCTCCTGTTTCTCACTACTATTTATTTGTCAACCCCTCATTTACATAAAATGTTAAAAGCCAAAACTTTCATCCAGAAGTTCTGAAATATAGGATATTCAGATATTTGTACACATTTGAAAAGCTGACATGAAGGATAAGTAGAGTTCACCAGGAGAATAGATATATAGGGATGGGAATTCAGGAGAGTTTTCATGAGAAAACTATAACACTGGAAGAATAACAGGAAGTTAAGTATGTGTGGAGAACAAGGAGAGGTTATGAAAAAGTGATAGTAAATCAGATCAGAGGTAAATTAGATCAGATTTTCAAGGACCTCATAAAAAATAGGGAACACAGAAAATATATTAGAAGGAAGTAAGGCTGGGAGAAGGGAGATCAGTTTGGAGATTGTTGCAGGAGTAAGGACAGGAGTTGAGAGCAGCCTGGACTGGGATACTTGGAGTGAAAATTCAGAAAAGTAGACAAATTAAAGAATTCATTTAGAAGTTAAAATAGGTGGTTGAATGAATGGAAAGTCCAAGACATTCACTTGGACAATGGTAAATGGAATACTATAAACAGAAAAGCATATTTATGTTTGATTTTGTACTTTGGTCCATAAAGCTAATTACAATAAGAAAACAAAAGATGTACACAATTCAAGGAAAGGGTATCTACCACGTAAGAAAATTAAGAAACAAGCTATACAGGAAAATAAAGGATATCTACTGTATATTCTTTTGCTCCCACTTCAATGAATGCATGAACACATCCTGCCCTCATTTCCTTTCCCTAAACACAAAAATGTTGCCCAGGAAACTTTAGCATTGGTTTTCAAATACTAGTGTATCAACAGATGGGCTAATTCAGAATAATTTTATAGGAAAACAAGTACTGAAAATGAAACAGAACCACTGGGTTCTATTGCCTGCTGCTGGAAAAAAAATGTGACTCCCAATGCCAGAGTCTTATGAAAAGGAAAGGAACTATTTATTCAAAAGTTATACAGGTTGTGAATAATGGAAGAACTCTGTTTATAAGTCCCAAAGTCCCTTAAATCTAAAGAAATACCTACAGGCACACAGAAACCTACCCCCACTTCACAAACCAGGCCAGTTAAAGCTACCATCTCTCAGGAGAAGAAATAAAAGTCTAGACTTTGAAGATAGTGGCACTGTAGGTGGGAGCTGAATGCACTTGCTCATGCACCCAAGTGGGATACCTAGCCAATCTTCTGAGGAACAGAGTGAACAACCAAAAGAACCCCAACTTATATGAAGTTTGGAAGCTAAAGATTGCAGAGGACTTTCAAAAATGGATGTTAAGGAGATTTTGTAGGCCAATGGGAAGGTCTCCAGGCCCTGCACTGTGGACTGCAGCTGCTGCAGTCCCTGAAGGGATCGTGGCTACCAAGGGAGCTTTGGAGAAAAGCCAGGTTAGTGATTGTAATTCTGCAGCCCCCTCCTCTCCCAAAGTAAGGAAGCCAGAACCATGCCAGGAGAGACCTGGATACTTGAAGTCACTCTGAGGATAAAGACACAGTAGGAAACACACAGCACACAGATTTCCCAGGCTAGGGCTGTGGTCGCTGGCTGGGACAGTGCCAGAGAAAGTGGGGATCCTGGTGATACCTGAAGATAGGAGAAGACTTGGGCTAGGACTGACTTTGATCCAGATAGTCTTGAGACTGGTCAGAGAGTTAGGCTGTGTGAAAAGCCAGGTGCTTCTGAGGAATGGCCAGTGCAAACAAGGTGATGTCACTGAAAAAATGGCTCTCAGTCACTGTGCAAGGACCTCATGCAAGCAGTGGCTGAACCAACAAAGAGGGCGGAGGAGGAACAAGTTTGCTTCAAATCAAGGCAACTCACACACTGATCAAAAGAGGGGACCAGGGGTTCAGAGAGGTAACAGTCCCCAAAAAGACTTAATTTAATAGGGCAACTAAACTGCCCTGAAGGGACTTTGAGCCTGTGCAGTGCCCAGGACAACTATGAGGGAGGAGGAGGGGTGTGAGCTGCTCCCACTCAGTGTACCTCATGGACTAATCAAAGGGTGTCACAATAAGCTGGATTAAAGGCACTAGCTTGGTGCATATGGACATTGGGGGGCATGCAGCACTCTGAAGGCTTGGACTAGAAGCTGGTCACCTGTGAATATTATAGCCCATACTGAGACCCCATCCTCACAAAACCAGAGAAAAGAAAAATAACTGAGCCCAGACCCATCTAACTGGAAGATTCAGGAAGACCAGCAGAATGTCCTTGGCAGGTTTAGTCACCAGGCTTTTATTCCTCAAGTGTGAGACTATAAGACCTGGGGCCGTGAAAACAACAAAGACTGATTCAGACAGAGATCAGAAGGGTAATGCCAACAACAGATAAATTTCACTTGACTATTCTACAGAACTTGCATTTTAGTTTTTATTTTTAACTTTTATTATTTTTAATTTATTTTCTTTTATTTCTCTTCTTTCTGTTTAGTTTTCTTTGTTTTGTTGTTTGATTTCATTGTTTGGTTTTCTTCGTTCTTTCATATCACATTTTAATTTTTATTCTTTCACTTCATTCATATTCTAATAACACACTACTCATGATCTTTTACTTTTTATACTTTTTTTTTGTTAAGGTCATATATTTCTTGTAATATTATTGTTGTTTCAAATCTCAAACAACACCCTTCCCTGGTCTTGGTTCATTTCCCTATATTTCTGAGCATTATCACTGTTGTGGTTAACTTGATTCTCTCACACACTACACCAAGTTTCTATCCCTTACTCTCTCTCACTATATCTCACCATCTAACCCTGCATGAGCAGTCTGCTCTCTGGAGTCAGCTCACATTTTTTTCCCTCTCTAATAAGAGTCTTATCTGTTTTTCACCTTTTATAAGAAGTGGCTAGTTGGGTAAATTATCATGGTTATTGCTGTACTTCTGCAAAGGATCCTCTATCTATTCTCTACTGCTGTTACATTAAATCCCATAAAATACTCTCCTGCTGTCTTAATTCATTTTGCCTTTGCCTTGTCCCTGACCATAAATAAGATAAGGTTGGAGTTAATGAATACCAGTAAACTCGTTGAAGGAGATAACCCAACAACAAAGTAGCCACCAACGGGTAAAACACAAGTACAACAAGCTACCACACAGAAATGTAAGAAAGATGACCCTAGAGCATCCAGCCAAGGAGAACAAAGAGACCACACCACTGAATACCACAGAACTACCATAGAAGTTCACCCTATGAAGACAGCTGGCAAAGCACAGCATCAGGAATCACAGAAACAAACAAAAATAGTCACCTAAAATGGGAGAAAAAGAAAGAACATGCAACAGAAAAGAATGGAAGACTCCCCACTAAAAGAGCTAAATAAAATGGAGGCAAGCAAACTATCAGATATAGAATTGAAAAGAATGTGTATAAGGATGCTCAAGAAACTCACAAACAACTATAAGGAACTGAGTGAGAACTACAGCAGTATAAAAAAGGAAATAGAAACTATAAACAAAAAAAAACAGGAAGAACTGAAGAACACAATTTCTGAAATAAAAAAAAAACACACACTAAAGGCATTACAAGGAGAGGATGAAGCAGAGGACTGAATTAGTGAGCTGCAAGACAAGATAGAAAAAAATACCAAGGTAGAGCAACTGCATGAAAAAAGAATTTTAAAAAATATGAAAAGAGTTTAAGGTAACTGTAAGACAACATGAAAAGCAGCAACCTTCAAATCATAAGACTGCCAGAAGGAAAAGAAAAGGAGCAAGGGATAGAAACTCTGTTTGAAAAATAATGACAAAAAACATCCCAAACCTGGAGAGGTGAAAAAAAAAATGCAAGTTCAGGAAGCACAGAGGGTCCCAGTAAAGAAGAACCCAAAGAACCCAAAACACATCATAATTAAAATGACAACTATAAAGACAAAGAAAGAGTCTTAAAGGCCAAAAGGGAGAAATAGGAAGCAACATTCAAGGGGGCTCCAATAAGGCTAACAGCTGAGTTTTCAACAGAAACACTGCAAGCCAGAAGGGAATGGCAAGAAATATTCCAATTAATGAAAAGCAAAGGCCTGCAACCAAGACTACTCTACCCAACAGAGCTCTCATTTAAAATGGAAGGCAAAATAAAGAATTTCCCAGACAAAAGAAGGCTGAAAGAATACACTTCCACCAATCCAGCACTGCAAGGTATGCTAAAGGGACTGCTATAAGAAGAGGAAGAAAAAAGGTGAAATGGAAAAGAAGTAAAAATGGGGAAAAAGGAATAAATACCTATCTATAATATCCTTAAATGTTAGCAGATTAAATACTCCAATCAAAAGACATACGGTAGCTGAATGGATGAGAAATCATGACTCTCACATATGCTGCCTACAGGACACCCACCACAGAAAAAAAGACCAACACAAACTGAATGTGAAGCATTGGGGAAAAGTTACAAGCAAATGAACAGAAAAAAAAAGCTGGAGTGACAATACTTATATCAGACAAAATACACTTCAAAGCAAAAGCCACAGAAAGAGACCCAGAAAGACACTTCATACTTCTCAATGAAAGAATGCATCAAGAAGACATAAACATAGTAAACATATATGCACATAACATAGAGGCACCCAAATATATAATGAAAATACTGATGGACTTCAACAAAGATATAGACAGCAACATTATTATATTAAGGGAATTGAACACCCCACTGTCAAAAATGGGTAGATCTTCCAAACAAAATATCAACAAAGATAGTGTGGCATTAACAATGTACTAGATCAAATGAGCTTAACTGATATATAACTTTTCATCCCAAAGAACCAAAATGCACATCTTATCAAATTCACATGGAACATATTCAAATATAGACCACATGATAAGATACAAAACAAGCCTCAACAAATTCAAGAAAACTAAAATCATATCAAGTATTGTCTTGGACAACAAGGGCCTAAAACTAGAAACCAATCTCAAGAAAAAAAACTTAAAACACATCAAGTTCATAGAGATTGAATAGCATGCTGTTAAACAATGAATGGGTTAAGAATGAGTTCAAAGAAGAAATAAAAAAGTTTCTGGAAACAAATGAAAATGAACACACAACACTCTAAAATTTATGAGACACAGCAGAGGCAGCGCTGAGAGAGAAGTTCATAGTGATACAGGCCTACCTAAAAAAGATAAAAACATTTCAAATAAACCACCTAACCCTACATTTATAGGAAATGGAGGAGCAAAAACAAAGAAAGCCCAGAGCAAATAGAAGGAAGTAAATAATCAAGATCAGAGGAGAATTAAATGACATACAGACTAAAACCAAGGAGCTGTTTCTTCAAAAAGATAAACAAAATCCACAAGGTTTTAAGCCTACTCATCAAGACGAGGGAGGGCCCAAATAAATAAATTCAGATATGAAAGAGGGGAGATTATAAATGATATCACAGAAATAAAAAGGATTGTAAGAAATTACTAAGAACAGCTATGCATCAAGAAATTTGAAATCGTAGGTGAAATGGACAAATTTCTAGAACAATATCATCTCCCAAAACTGACTGAAGAAGAAGTAGAAAGTCTGAATATATTTTTAACAGCTGGTGAATTAGAAGCAATAATCTAAAAACCGCTAGCACACAAAAGCCCTGGACAGGATAATTTCACAGGAGAATTTTATAAAACAATTAAAGAAGAGCTCAATCCATCCTTCTCAGACTATTCCAAAAATATCCACAAAAATAGAAGGCTCCCAAGCACTTTTTATGAAGCCAGCATAATCCTAATCCTAAAACCAGGGAAAGACATAAAAAATAAAGAAAACCACAGGCTAATATCTTCAAGAAAATATTGGCAAACCACAGCCAGCAATAATTTAAACAGATTATACACCATGATTAAGTGGGACTCATCACAAGGATGTGAGGATGGTACAATATTCACAAACCAATAAATGTAATACATCTCATAAACAAAAGGAAAGAAAAAATCACACGATCATATCAATAGATGTGGAAAAAGCATTTGATGAGGCACAGTACCAATTGATGATAACAAACACTCAGCAAAGTCAGAGTAGAAGGAGCATTCCTCAACATAATAAAGGCCATAGATGAGAGACCTATAGTCAACATCATACTCAAAGTGCAAAAACTAAAAGCTTTCCCAGTAAGATCAGGAACAAGACAAGGATAACAGCTTTCACCACTCTTATTCAACATATTACTGGAAGTCCTAGCCAAACCTAACAGACAAGAAAAAGAAATAAAAGGCATCCAAATTGGAAAGGAGGAAGTAAAACTGTCACTGTTTGCATTTGATATGATAGTGTACATACAGAACCCTATAGATTCCAACAAAAAACTATTCAATGTAATAAGTGAATTTGGTAAAACAGCAGCATACAAAGTCAAAATTGTGAAGTTGAAGGCAGTTCTCGCTTCAGAAGCACATATACTAAATTTGGAACAATACAGAGAAGATTAGCATGGCCCCTGTGGAAGGATGACATGCAAATTCATGAAGTGTTCCATATTTTTCTATCAACATGGGCTAAGAGGAAATGAAGAATACAATTTCTGAACTGAAGAACACAGTAGAAGGAATCAAAAGCAGGATCAATGAAGCAGAAGATCAGATCAGGGAGTTGGAGGACAAAGTAGAAAAAAACACACAGAAAGAGCAAGAAAAGGAAAAGACTTAGAAAAAATGAAGAGGGATTAAGACAAATGCAAGACAATATGAAATGTAATAATATCCAAATAATATGAATACCAGAAGGAGAAGAAGAAAAAAAAAACAATGGATAGAAAACCTATATGAACAAGTAATAATGGAAAACTTCCTTAATTCGATGACAGAAAAAGTCACACATATCCAGGAAACACAGAGAGTCCCAATCAAGAGGAATCCAAAGTGGGCCTCTTTGGAGGCCCAAAGCCTCCAAAGAGGTCCACTTCAAGACACATCTTAATTAAAATGGCAAAATTCCAAGACAAACAGAGAATCTTAAAGGCAGCAAGGGAGAAACAGGAACTGACATATAAGAGAGCCCCGATAAAGTTAGCAGCTGAATTCTAAATGGAAACGCTCCAAGCCAGAAGAGAATGGCAAGAAATATTCGAAGTAATGAGAACCAAAGGCCTGCCACCAAGACTACTTTACCCAGCAAAGGCTCTCAGTCAAGATAGAAGGCAAAATAAGTAGTTTCCCAGACAAAAGAAGTCTGAAAGAATACACCTCTACAAAACTAGTTCTGCAAGAGATGCTAAAGGATCTGCTTTAAGGAAAGGAAGGAAGAGAGAGAGAGAGAGAGAGAGAGAGAGAGAGAGAGAGAGAGAGAGAGAGAGAGAGAGAGAACACAGGTACGAAAATAGCAATGAATAAGAACCTATCAATAATAACCTTAAAAGTAAATGGATTAAATGCTCCAATGCTCCAATCAAATGACATAGAATAGCTGAATGGATAACAAAACATGACCCACACATATGCTGCCTACAAGTAACCCACCTCAGGACAAAAGACTCACACAGTCTCAAAGTGAAGGGCTGGAAACAAATTTTCCAAGCAAATGGGCAGGGAAAAAAGCCAGGGTAGCAATACTCATATGAGACAAAAATAGACTTCGAACGAAGGGTCATAAAGAGAGACCCAGAAGGTCACTTCATAATACTCAAGGGAAGAATCCAACAAGAAGACATAAACAATGTAAATACATATGGACCCAACATAGGAGCACCCAAATACATAAAGAAAATCTTAGATGACTTCAAGAAACATATTGACAAAAACACAGTTATAGTAGGGGATTTTAACACCCAACTGCCAAAAAATGGACAAATATTCCAAACAAAATATCAACAAAGATATTGTGGCATTGAACAACACTCTAGATGCAATGGACTTATATATATATATATATATATATATATATATATATATATATATATATATATATAGAGAGAGAGAGAGAGAGAGAGAGAACATCATACTCAAAGTATGTATATATATATATATATATATATATATATATATAGAGAGAGAGAGAGAGAGAGAGAGAGAGAGAGAGCCCCCTCCATCCCAAAGAAACTAAATAAACATTCTTTCCATACAAACATGGAACACTTTCAAAGATAGACCACATGATAGAACACAAAACAAGCCACAAAAATATTCAAGAAAATTGAAATCACACCAAGCATTTTCTCCAACCACGAGGGACTGAAACTAGAAACCAACCCCAAGGTGAAAACCCAAAACAGTCAAAATCATGGAGATGGAGTAGCATGCTATTAAACAATGAATGGATCAAGAATGATATTAGAGAGGAAATCAAAATGTTTCTGGAAACAAACAAAAATTAACTCACAACAACCCAAAACTTATGGGAAACAGCAAAGTCAGCCCTGAGAGGGAAGTTCATAGCGATACAGGCCTACCTAAAAAAGATAGAAACAACTCAAACAAACAACTTAACCGTATGCCTACAAGAATTTGAGGAACAACAACAAAGATAGCCCAGACCAATTACAAGGAAGGAAATAACCAAGATCAGAGCAGAATTAAATGACATAGAGACTAAAAACACAATTCTAAGGATCAATGAATCCAGGAGCTGGTTCTTTGAAAAGATAAACAAAATTAACAATCCTTTAAGCAGGCTCATCAAGAAAAAAAGAGAGAGGACCCAAATAAACACAATCAGAAATGAAAGAGGAGAGATTACAACTGACAGGACAGAAATGAAAAGGAGTGTAAGAAATTACTATGAAGAACTGTATGCCAAGAAATTTTAAAACCTAGATGAAATGGACAAGTTTCTAGTAAAGTATAATCTTCCAAAAATCAATGAAGAAGAAGCAGAAGGCCTGAACAGACCAATAACAGCAGATGAAATAGAAGCAGTAATCAAAAAACTCCCGACACACAAAAGCCCTGGACTAGATGGTTTCACAGGAGAATTCTACAAAGCATTTAAGGAAGAGCTAACCCCTATCCTTCACAGACTATTCCAAAAAATCCAAAATGATGGGAGACTCCCAAACTCTATTTATGAAGCCAGCATCATCTTAATCCCAAAACCAGATAAAGACACAGCAAAGAAAAAAAACCTAGGCCAATCTTGCTGATGAATATAGACGCTAAAATCCTCAACAAAATATTGGCAAACCACATCCAACAATACATTAAAAAGATCATACACTATGACCAAGTGGCATTCATCTCAGGGATGCACGGATGGTACAACATTCGCAAATCAGTAAATGTAATACATCACATAAACAGAAGCAAAAACAAAAATCACATGATCATTTCAATAGATGCGGAAAAAGCATTTGATAAGGCACAGCACCCATTTATGATGAAAACACTCACCAAAATGGGAACAGAGGGAGCATTCCTCAATATAATAAAGGCCATATATGAGAGACCTACAGCCAACATCATGCTCAATGGGCAAAAACTAAAATCTTTTCCACTAAGATTAGGAACAAGACAAGATTGTCCACTTTCACCACTTCTATTCAGTATAGTATTGGAAGTCTTAGCCACACCGATTAGACAAGAAAAGGAAATAAAAGGCATCCAAATCGGAAAGAAGAAAATGAAACTATCATTATTTGCAGATGACATGATAGTGTACATAGAAAATCCTATACACTTGGCCAAAAAGCTGCTCTACCTAATAAATGAATTTGACTAAACAGCGGGATACAAAGTCAATGTCCAGAAATCAAAGGCATTTTTGTACACCAACAATGAAACAGCAGAAGCAGAAATCAAGAAAAAAATGCCATTCAATATAGCAAAAAGAAAAGTAAAATACATAGGAATAAACATAACCAAGGAGGTAAAAGATATGTATGCAGAAAATTACACAACACTGAAGAAAAAAAATAAAGGAAGACACAAATAAATGGAAGCATATTCTGTGTTCAAGGATTGGAATAATCAACGTCATCAAAATGTTCATATTACCCAAAGCAACTTACAAACTCAATGCAATACCTATTAAAGTACAAGTGACTTATTTTACAGACAAAGAACAAACGCTTCAAAATTCATATGGAACCATAACAACCCCAAAAACCAGTTGCAGTTTTGAGAAAGAAGAGCAAAGTAGGAGGGATCACAACACCAGATACCAAACTGTATTACAAAGCCACTATGATCAAAACAGCCTGGTACTGGCACAAAAACAGGCACATGGACTAGTGGAATAGAACAGAGAGCCCAGAAATAAACCCAAGTCTCTACAGTCAATTGATATTTGACAAAGGGGCAGCAACATAAAATGGAGTAAAAATAGCCTCTTCAACAAGTGGTGTTGGGTGAACCGGACTGTTACGTGCAAAAAAATGAAACTCGAGCACCAACTTACACCATACACAAAAATAAATTCAAGGTGGATAAAAGATTTAAATATAAGCCATGACACCATTAAAGTCCTAGAGGAGAACATAGGCAGGAAAATCTCAGACATTTCACACAGCAACATTTTTACTGATATGTCCCCTAAAGCAATGGACATAAAAGAAAGAATAAACAAATGGGATCTCATCAAAATAAAAAGCTTCTGCATGGCTAAAGAAAACAGTATTAGCATAAAAAGAGAACCAACTGTATGGGAAAACATATTTGCCAATGATACCTCAGACAAGGGTTTAATCTCCAAAATATTTAAAGAACTTACACGACTCCACTCTAAGAAGACAAGCAACCCAATTAAAAAATAGGTAAAGCACTTGAGCAGACACTTCTCCAAGGAGGGCATACAGAGGATCCAGAGACACATGAAAAGATGCTCAGTATCACTAGCTATCAGAGAAATGCAAATTAAATCCACAATGAGATACCACTTCACACTGATCAGAATGGCCACCATAAATGAAGGAACAAACAACATGTGTTGGAGAGGCTGTGGAGAAAAGGGGACTCTAGTGCACTATTGGTGGGACTGCAGACTGGTACAACCACTATGGAAAGCAGTACGGAATAAAAAAAAAAATGAATCTGTCTTTTGACCCAGCAATTCCACTGCTAGTATTATATCCTAAGAACCCTGAAACTTCAATCCAAAAGAACCTATGCACCCCAATGTTCATAGCAGCACAAGTTACAATAGCCAAGTGTTGGAAGCAACCCAGGTGCCCATCAGTAAATGAATGGATCAAAAACTGTGGTACATTTACACAATGGAATTCTATGCAGCTGATAAAAAGAAGGTGCTCCTACCCTTTGCAACAGCATGGATTGAACTCGAGAGCATCATCCTAAGTGAAATAAGCCAGGCAGTGAAAGACAAATACCATATCATCTCACCTTTAGCAGGATCCTAATCAACAAAACAAACAAATAAGCAAAGTATAACCAAAGACACTGAAATTGAGAACAGGCTGACAGCCACCAGAGGTGTGAGGGGAGGGAATTAAAGGGGAAGGGTTTACAGCAACACATATAAAGGAGACATGGACAAAAAGTAGGGGAGGTGGAAATGGGAAGGAGGTGGGGAGGGCTGGGGCAGTGGGCTGGGATGGGAGTAAAAGACAGAAAAGTGTACAAGAACAAGAATTAAAATAAAATTTAAAAAAGAAGTTGAAGTCATTTTTGTGCACCAACAGGAAAATATCAGAAATGGAAATCAGGAAAAAATCCCTTTTGCTATAGCAACAAGAAAAATAAATTACCTAGAAATAAACCTTACCAACGAGGTGAAATACCTTTACTCAGAAAAACCATGCAACACTGAAGAAAGAAATTAAGGAAGACAAAAATAAATGGAAGCATGTACTGTGTTCATGGATTGCATGTTTGATTAGTATCATCAAAATGTCCATCCTTCCCAAAGCCATTTATAGATTTAATGCAATCCCTGTTAAAGTACCAATGACTTATTTCACAGGTAGAGAACAAGTATTTCAAAGATTTATATGGAACCATAAACAATCCCTAATAACCACAGCAATTTTGAGAAAGAAGAATGAAGTAGGAGATATCACAATACCTGATATCAAATTATATTACAAGGGCAAGGTAATCAAAATAGTCTGGTACTGGCATAAGAACAGATACATAAATCAATGGAGGAGAATAAAGAGCCAAGAAAGAAACCCATGTCTCTATGGTCCATTAGTATTTAACAAAGGGGGCAGAAGCATAAAATTCGGTAAAAATAGCCCTGTCAACAAATGGTGTTAAGAAATCAGGACAGCTACATGCAAAAAAAATGAAACTCAACCACAAACTTACACCACATACAAAAATAAATTCAAGGTGAATAAAAGACTTAAATATAAGTTACAACACTATAAAAGTCCTAGACAAGAACATACGGAGGAAAATCTCAGATATTCATGCAGCAATATTTTCACTGATGTACCCCCTAGAGCAAGAGATATAAAGGAAAGAATAAACAAATGGGACTTCATCAAAATAAAAAGCATCTGCTCACTAAGGAAAACAGCAGGAAAATGAAAAAAGAACCAACCACATGGGAAAATATATTTTGAAATGATACCTTGGACAAGGGTTTGATCTCCAAAATATATAAAGAACTCATACGAATTCACTCCAAGAAGACAAAAAACCTATTAAAAAATAGACAGAGGACCTGAACAGACCCTTCTCCAAGGAGCACATACAGAGGGCCCGAGACATATGAAAAGATCCTTAGCATCACTAGCCATCAGAGAGTTGCAAAGTAAAACCATAATGAGCTACCACTTCTCACTGGTCAGAATGGCCATCATAAACAAATCAACAAACAAGAAGTGCTAGAGAGGTTGTGGAGAAAAGGGAACCCTAGTGTAGTGTTGGTGGGAATGCAGACTGGTGCAGCCAGCCACTATGGAAAACAGTATGGAATTTACTCAGAAAACTGAAAATGGAATGTGTTTTAACCCAGCAATTCCCCTGCTGTGATTATTCACTAACAATCCTGAAACACCAATCCAAAAGAACCTATGCACCCTACTGTTCATTGTAGTACAATTTACAATAACCAAGTGCTAGAAGCAACCTAAGTACCCATCAGTAAATGAATGGATCAAAATCTATGGTACATTTACACAATGGAATACTATGCAGCAGAAAGAAGAAGGAGCCCCTACCATTCATGTATGAAACTGGAGAGCATTATGGTGAGTGAAATAATCCAGGCATTGAAGGACAAATACCATATGATCTCACCATAAGTGGAACCTAATCAAGAAAACAAACAAGCAAGTAAAATATAACCACAGGAATTGAAATAAAGAACAAACTGACAGTAACCAGAGGGAATAGGGGAGAGAGATATTGGGGAGAAAGAGGGGAAGGGCAATCAAGCAACATGTATAAAGAACACGTGGACAAAGCCAAAGAGGGTAAGTTTGAAGGTAGGAGGCAGGAATGCATGAGGCTGATGTGGGTGGTGGGGGCAGGGAATGTAGACAATAGTACTTGAACAAGAATTTAAAGAAATTATTTTTTAAAAAAGAAATAAAAATCAGTAGCTTAGCTAGGCAGATTCCCATTTTAACCTCTAGCTTCTCCCAGTCATCCTCACTTGGCTAAGCTTCTGTTCTTAATCCAAAACCTCATGATCCCTCTTCATGGTGGGCCAGTGAGGTTCCTTCTCCATCCTTTGAAACCATGTGGTCAAGACCCTCAGATGGCTAGTACGTCTTGCTTTTCTGTTCCTTTTAAGCTGCATGGCACAGACCCCTCATATTGCTAGGGGAGGGGGAGAGAGAGAGAGAGAGAGAGAGAGAGAGAGAGAGAGAGAGAGAGAGAGAGAGAGAGAGAGAGAGACTGAGAGAGAGACTGAGACTCTTGTGGCTCTCCTACTCTCTTTCCAAACCACATGGTCCAGAGCTCAAGCATGGCTGCTGTGCTTGTGTTTAAATACCAGCCTGTATCTTCTTCCATAACCCCATTTCTGACTCCTCTTACAATCAGCTACCTCTACCAGCACTCTGGTTTCTTCTGCCTTTTTAGCCTGCAATTGTTACTCTAGGCAGGCTTGGCCAGGTGTCCTAGGGGAACTGCCTTGACAGATGTGCAGGAAGACCCTTTGGCTACATCATGAGTTAGAGTCAAGCCCATCTCCCTGGTTCTGAGTCAGCAAGCACAGCTATTAGCATTACTGAAACAGTGGCCAAGTTCTTTAGGTATGCAAAGTTACTTTCAACGGTCCTGCTCCACTTCTCCTTCCCCCAGCCATGTAAGTTGGGGTTTTTGGACTTCTCTGTGTGCACCCCAAGCTCTGGCCCTCATTCCACACCCATTACAAAATACATCAATTGTGTGAGGCCCAGAAACTTGTATTTTAAACAATTACTCCAAGATATTTATGCACAGACATGTTTGTGAACCACAGTGGTGAACTCTATATTGACCCTGGTCTTCTGATGTGACTGCATAAGGAAATCAGAAAAGTGTCCTAGCTGGTGAGCTTGCAAAGGGTATTGGTTCCCTTTCAATGATTTTCTTCTCCAGTCAAGAATGAAGAGACTAAATAAAGTGCTTTCTCCCATTTATGACTCTGCTCTACATAACTGTGAAGGGACATTTTCTCTTTCAACAACATAAACTCTTTTCTCTTCATTCTTTCAATACTTTATTTTTGATGCCACTAAATGTTTACCATGAAATACTTTGTGTCTAATAATAATTTCATAATTAGTTAATGTAGTTATTGTGTTTATAATAAGCAAAAGAGGGAACCATTCTGAGGAAGTTCAGAACTCCACTATTCTGTTCATAGGGATTATAAAGTTTACGAGTTACTATGGTTATGTGTTGTTTATTATGATCAATGTTTATAATTAATTAACTATTAATACATCTCATTCTGTGTTTTAGTTATTCATTAAAGTCACAGAATATGATAATAAAATGTATTAACACATAACACTTTTTTAACTGTATAAAATTTGATAATTACTGAAATAATTATTATAATGTTACCACCTTGCACTGAGCATCATCTTTTCACTAGTTACAGAAATTGTTTTTTTCAGGTCATTCTGTGTACTTCCTCCATTATTTCAAATTTAAGAAATACATTTATTGATTGCAAGATGGGCATGAATTGCAGGTCTTGGGAATGTAATGGGAAATGAACTTGAGGAAAAAATGAAATGCAGCAAGAATAAAGTTTTTATAGTGAGGTGGTTTTCCTGGCTTTTGAAGATCATCTTCTAAACACTAGTCTATACCTACAATATGAGTAAGAAGTTAAAGGTGTGCATTAAAAAATAATCTCTACCTTTATTCACTCATGTCATTATACTATTTTAAATTCTGGTGTTTTCCCTTGATGATCTAAAATAACACATAGCACTCAAAGTTGGAAAACACAAGAAAATGTTTACTATTATCAATGGGCCTTAATACTGTAGAAGTTTGTATTTAATTTGGTTTTACTGAATTTCTTTTAAATGAATTTCTTCTTTATCTGCTTGTTATTTTTTGTAAGTTTTCAAGTTTTGCTTTTCATATTTAGATCTACACTCCCTCTGGAATTAATATTTTGTGTATCACATGAGGTAGCAATGTTATGTTGGAATCAGTTTGCAAGAGATGATTGCATACATCTCTTCCCAACTCTGCATTTCATGACATCACTGCAGTAGCTGGATTACCTCTGCTGGAAGTCTTTACACCACAGAAATTAGCAAGTGCTAAAAATCAGGCCTCCAATCTCCACACCCCAGACAATGGGTTGTTAAACAATTCCCATCTCATACCTTGAATTAGGGATTAAATTTTCCCTTATTTCCCATACACAGAACCAGTTGTCACAGCATCATTTGATGAATAATTCCTCCTTCATCCATTGGGTTGTAATACCACCTCAGTTATATACAAAAATTGTATGTTGCCCATATCTACATTTTGTCAGTGCAGCTGAGTTTAAGAGAGCTGATTCGCGAGGTGTTGGAGTAGCAGATTAAAACAAGATAAAATGATAGTAAGAGTCAAGACTTTGATCACTTCCTGTGACAGTAAAAGCAAGAGGCAAAACCAAAGCAAGTGCTAACACCCTTGTTCTATTTCCCTCCCTATGGAAATGCATGCAGGTGAGGGTCAAGAAGATCAGTATAGACATGGGGCTTGTCTCACTGTCAAGGTTGCCTTGAACAAAAGGATCCTACAATTTTCTGGACCTGGGGACCATGGGAAGGCAAGAGGAAAGTGCTAGGAATTGAAAAGAAATATATATTGAGTTAGAGCAGAAAAAATGCTTCCACCCTTTCAATAGGGGCTTTGGAATAAAGGCACCCCCACTAACAGTGCAGGTATACATAAGGGAATGTCAGGCCAGGGTCCTGGGTTCATTTATTGCCATCTAACTCCCTTCAGAGATTGTAATAGGCTGGCTGTACACCAAGTCTGGGATGAGGAAGGCAGCCTATGGTTGGACCTGGAAGGTCACATATAGGATTTTTGGTCAGGAGCTGGACTCCTTAGGTCTATTTCTTTGTTGATTTTTCACTACTTTTTCTATTTTTCTATGTCTGGGTCATCACTAAAAAATACAAATTTATATATCTTTATAAATCTGGGTATCTAGGAAGGTGATTCCTTTTTCCTCTTCCCCTTCTCATTCTTCCTCATTTCATTATGAATACATTATCTGGACTTTTCTTCTGTATCATGAAAAAAGTCCTTCAGAGAGCTTTATGCATTTATATATGCCATGTATTACCCCAGACCAAGGTTATGTTGGCAAATCCTTGGGCTACGCAGGTAATATAAATGAGGATTCTAAATCCCAATGAGATAAAATCTTAGATGATTTTGTCTGTAGATACTTTTTTTGTTGTTATCCAAAGCCCAAGCATCCTGCTATCTCCCTCTATTGGTAGGTAGGGTTTTTCTAGTATAGCAGTTCCTGGATTAATATAATTTTGTTCAAAGTCATTTTGATTATAATGTTGTTGAAATACCATAGGAACTTAGCTCTTGTTTATATCAATTTGCTAATGGTAAAATTGGCTTTATTGTACATCATTTCTCTTAAAGTTGCAGAACTTACCAACAACAATGACAAGTGGGAACTTACTGTATACTTAGTCTCTGAGGATGCAGTCCTGTAAAGTGTCCCAGTTTTTTCAATATTTCACTTTTAACTTTCTATCTATAGTGGGCCCCTGCTCTGTCTACTGCTCCTATGTGGATGATAGAACATGAGTCATTCTTTGCATAT
Source organism: Anoura caudifer (assembly GCA_004027475.1). Lineage (NCBI taxonomy): Eukaryota > Metazoa > Chordata > Mammalia > Chiroptera > Phyllostomidae > Anoura > Anoura caudifer. Next base: position 13,498 of record PVKU01010990.1, on the reverse strand, counting down.
ACATCATGCTCTACATTCTAGTTAAGTTTCTTAATTTCATGTGTGTTGAGGTCAGGTTCCCTAGAAGCAGAGTCTGAAACAGGGATGAAACAATAAGGAAGAAGGGGAAGCAGAATAAGGAAATGGAAAAAAACAAGCAAGGCTGTGTTCACAGGTCAAGTAGAGCTTTCACTTGATCCTCAGCAAAGTGCTTAGTGGGGTGGGAGAGGAATGTCTGGAACATAAACCAAATCATAGAATTGTCTGAGTTTCAGACAAGGGCACTAGAGTTTCTACCTCCATATGAGTCATAAGGATATTGTGATACAGTGCATAACCTCCCAGGTGAGGCATCTCTTGTCAGCCACAGACAATTCTCCCAAGTAGAGAGGCAGCTATGGCTGTTGGCATTAAACGTTCACAACATCTAGGGAAATGGATACACTGGCCAGGTAAAATGTACCTGAATGGTGCAATAACAACATTTGCAATAATGTATTGTGGGAGAACATTCTGTGTGGCATGGGCCCAGCTCCCACTCGGAGATGAACAGGACCCCCACCCACAAATAGGTTCTTCAGTGGAAAATCAGGTTTGAAATGTGCCTAAGCCATTTTGAGTCTTGCTTTTGCTGAAAAAACCCTTCACTCTGATTTGCAGCAAACATTTACTGCAAAATAATTTCCTAAAGTCCATGCTAAACCTTCCAAGGGCCAGAGTTTTGCTTTTTCATTTGCAAATATCCCTCTTCTGTGATGTGACTACTGGCATCCTCTTCTTTTATTTTCTGTAAAAAGTAACCACCTATAGCAAACCTGTGCATAGTGAGTGAGGACCACCATGTAATGAGACGAGAAATAAAATAAAGGTCTATCATGGCAGAAGCCATGGCTTTTTGCTTCCCTTGAGAGAAAAGCTATGCTGTCCTTTTTCCTCCACCAGACTCGGTAGTCTGTGAGTCTGTGTGGATGTTTTATTTCATCCATAATGATGCGGACTCTGCTGGCCGGTGTCTGCATCAATGTATAATGTGCTTCATCAGTTTGGTGTATCTATACATTATCTCTCAACTTTCATTTTTAGTGGACTGCTTGTCTTCGTTTATAAAGTTTGTCTTCCTCCAGAGGCTACTTTTTATGGTGAACCATTCACAAAGACTGGTCTAACCAAAGGACTCTTGCTTCCAAAAACCACATAGACAGAACTGGGACATTTACTACCCTCACTGTTTTAGTACAGTGTACATATTGTCAAACTGCAGAATTCATTTGTCCTACAGAACCTACTGACTGAATACCCACTACTATTGTGATGTATTTTCTCAGCTGTGAGCTTACTAGTGCTGTTCTGCACTCTTTCTCATACTCCAGAGTAACATCTCTTTTAGCCCTCCATATATGTATTTGTTACTGTTTCCAAAGCATGTCATTCCACAGTGGTGACTAGCTCCAAAGAGAATTCCAGATGGAGCAACATAGTATATTCAGCCTACTGGCCTTATATGACTACGTAAAGTAACTCAACTGAATTTTCCCTTAAGAACAAAAATCTGACTCCACAGTTAATGTTCTGACTCTACTTCTAGACCAGGGTCTCTCAACCTTGACACTATTGACATTTTCTACTCGATAATTCTTTGCTGGAAGGGAGGCAGTCCTATGCATTCTATAATGTTTAGCAGTATCCTTGGTATCTACCCACTACATGGTAGTTATAATGCCTACCCATTCTTCAGTTGTGACAACCAAATATGTACTCAGACATTGCCAGATATTCTGATGGTCAAAATTGCCCTGGTTGAAAACCATTTTCCTAAGTGTAAAGAAGGCTGCATAATTATAAGAACTACTTAGAAGCCATTCCATTATACATTTCTTATTGTTCCCTTAATTATGTAGTGACTGGGGGCAAGAGGCTATGCTTCTGTTCCTCACAATATTAGCAAGTACCCTGTACATACTAACTGATTACTTTCTTGCATATATTAATCTACTATTTATTCCTAACATAAAGTCAATCCACTAACTTTCAAAATTCATTAAACATGTTCTGCTCAATAAATTCAGACTGAAATTCAGCCTGGAGAGAATCTGTTATCCAAATGTTCTCAACCTAATTTATTTTTTAAAATTTATTGTTCAGTTACAGTTGTCTCACCTTTTCCCCCATTGTTCTCCCATACTTTGTACCCCCAACTCCCACTGTCAATCCTCACCCATTATCCATGCCCATGAGTTCTCTATATGTGTTCCTTGTTTTGCCCCTTGCCTTTCTTTCCCCTGTTATCCCCATGGCCCCTCACCTCTGATCACTGTCAGATTGTTCTATATTTCCAAGTCTCTGGTCCTATTTTGCTCATTTGTTTGTTTTGTTGATCAGGTTCCACTTACAGGTCAGTTCATATGGTATTTGTCTTTCACCTCCTGGCTTATTTCACTTAGCATGATGCTCTCCAGTTCCATCCATGCTGTTGAAGGATAAGAGTTCTGCCTTTCTGCTGTGCAGTGTTACATTATGTGAATGTACCAAGGTTTTTTTGAACCACTTATTCACTGATGGGCACTTAGGCTGTTTCCAACATGTGACTATTGTAAATTGTGCTGCAAGAACATTGGGGTGCATCTTTTCTCTTGAATTGGTGTCTCACTATTGTTTGGGTATAATCCCAGCAGTGGGATGGCTGGGTCAAAAGGAAGTTCTATTTTTAGTTTTCTGAGGAAATTTCATACTGTTTTCCACAGTGGCTGCTCTACTCTATAGTCCCAAAAATAGTGTACTAGGGTTCCCTTTCCTAGACAACCTTACAAGCACTTACTGTTTGTTGATTTATTAATGATGGCCATTCTGACCAGTGTGAAGTGGTATCTCATTGTGGTTTTAATTTCCATCCCTCTGATAACTAGTGATACTGAGCATTTTTTTCATGTGTCTTTGGGTCCTCAGTATGTCCTCCTTGGAGAAGTGTCTCTTCAGGTCCTTTTCACATTTTTAATTGGATTGTTTGTCTTCCTTGAGTGGAGTTGTATAGGATCTTTATATATTTTGAAGATCATACCCTTGTCCAAGGTATCATTGGCAAATATGTTTTCCCATACAGTTTGTTCCATTTCCATTTTGTTGATGTTTTCTTTAGCCATGCAGAAGCTTTATAGATTAATGTAGCAACATTTGTTTATTTTTTTCCTTTGTATCCCTTGCTCTAGGGGATGTATCATGGAAAATATTGTTGCATGGGATATCTTAAATTTTACTGCCTATGTTTTTCTGGAGGAATTTTATGGTGTTATGTCTTATGTTTTAGTCTTTTATCCATCTTGAGTAATTTTGTGTATGGTGTAAATTGGAGATCTATTTTCATTTTTTTGCATGTACTTGTCCAGATCTTCCAACATCATTTATTGAAGAGTATATTTTTACATCATTTCATGTTCCTACCCTCTTTGTCAAATATGAGCTAACCATATTGACATGGGTGTATTTCTGGGCTTTTTATTCTGTTCCATTGGTCTATGACTCTGTTCTTATGCCACTACTAGACTGTTTTGATTACAGTGGCTTTTTAATGTAATTTGATATCAGGTATTGTGATGCCTCCTACTTTGTTCTTCCTTCTCATAATAGTTGTGGCTATTTGGGATCATTTATTGTTCATATAATTTTTTTAAATAATTGTTCTCTATCTGTGAAATATGTCATCAGTGTTTTAATAGAGATTACATTGAATTTATACATTACTTTGGGTAATGTGGATATTTTGATGATGCTAATTCTTACAATCCATAAATATAATACATAATTCCATTTATTTGTGTCTTCCTTAATTTCTTTCTTCAGTGTTGTATAGTTTCCTGAGTACAGATCTTTTACCTCCTAGGTTAAATTTATTCCTAAATATTTTGTTTTCTTGTTGCTGAATCAAATGGGATTTTTTTCACTAATTTCTGTTTCTGATATTTCATTGTTTGTGGACAAAAATGCCTTTGATTTCTGAATGTTAACTCTGTATTGTGCCATTTTGCCAAGTTCATTTATTAGGTTGAGTAGTTTTTGGTGGAGTCAATAGGATTTTCTATGTACACTATCGTGTCATCTGCAAATAGTGAGAGCTTTACTTCCTTCTTTCCAAATTGGATGACTTTTATTTCTTTTTCTTATCTGATCGCTGTGGCCAGAACTTCCAATACTATGTTGAATAGAAGTGTTGGAAGCAGTCACCTTAGTCTTGTGCCTGATCTTAGTGGGAAAGCTTTTAGTTTTTGCCCATTGAGTACAATCTGGCTGTAGCTTTCCCATATATGGCCTTTATTATACTGGGCTCTTCCCTGTACTCCCACATTACTGAATGTTTTTATCGTAATTGGGTGCTATACCTTATGAAATGTTTTCTCCACAACTATTGATATGATCATGTGGTTTTTCTTTTTTATATTGTGTATGTGATGTGTTACATTCATTGATTTGTGTGTTTTGCACTATCCTTGCATCCCTGGAGTATATCCCACTTGATCATGGTGTATAATCTTTTTAATGTGTTGCTGGACCTGATTTGCCAACACTGTTCAGGATTTTAGCATCTATGTTCATCAGCAATATAGGCCTATTGTTTTCTTTGTTGTGTCTTTATATGGTTTGGGAATTAGAATAATAATGAACTTGTAAAAAGAACTTGGGATTCTTACCTCTTCTTGGATTTTTGGAATTAATTTGAGAATAATTGGGGTTATCCCATCTCTAAATGTTTTGTAAAATTCTCCTGTGTATCCATCCAGCCCAGAGCCTTCATGTGTTGGGAGTTTTTTTTATTACTTCTTCAATTTCCACAGTTGTTATTGGTCTGTTCAGGCTTTCTACTTCTCCATCATTCAGTTTTGGAAGATTATATATTTCTATAAATTTGTCCATTTCATCTAGGTTTTCAAATTTCTTGGCATACAGTTCTTCATAGTAATTTCTTACAGTCCTTTGTATTTCTGTGGTAGCAGTTGTAATCTCTTCTCTTGCATTTCTGATTGTGTTTATTTGGGTCCTTTCTGCCTTTTTCTTGATGAATCTGCTTCAATGCTTGCCAATTTTGTTTATCTTTTCAAAGAACCAGCTCCTGGATTTATTGATCCTTAGAATTGTGCTTTTGGTCTCTAGGTCATTTAATTCTACTCTGATTTTGGTTATTTCCTTCTTTCTACTTGCTCTGGCTGTCTTTGTTGTTGTTCCTCATGTTCCTGTACTCATAGGTTTATGTTGTTTGTTTGAAATGTTTCTATCTTTTTTCCGGTGGCCTGAATCACTATGAACTTCCCTCTGAGGACTGCCTTTGCTGTGTCCTATAAGTTTTGGGTTTTTGTGAGTTCATTTTCATTTGTTTGCAGAAACTTTTTGATTTCTTCCCTAATTTCATTTTTTACCCATTCATTATTTAATAGCATGCTACTCAATCTCCATGATTTTGAGGATTTGGGGTTTTCCCCCTTGGGGTTGGTTTCTAGTTTCAGTCCCTTGTGGTCAGAAAAAATGGTTGGAATGATTTCAATTTTCTTGAATTTTTTGTGGCTTGTTTGTGTCCTATCATGTGGTCTATCTTTGAAAATGTTCCATGTGCATTTGAAAAGAATGTGTATTTAGTTTCTTTGGGATAAAGGGCTCTCTCTCTCTCTCTCTCTCTCTCTCTCTATATATATATATATATATATATATATATATATATATATATATATATATATATATATATATAAAATCAGTTAAGTCCATTTCATCTAGAGTGTTGTTGAATGCCACAATATCTTTGTTGATATTTTGTTTGGAAGATCTGTCCATTTTTGACAGTGGGGCATTAAAATCCCCAACTATAATTGTGTTGCTGTCCATATCTTTCTTGAAGTCCTCTAAGATTTTCTTGATGTATTTAGGTGGTCCAATGTTGGCTGCATATATATTTACAATGTTTATGTCTTCTTGTTGGATTCTTCCCTTGAGTATTATGAAGTGACCTTCTGGGACTCTCTTTATGGACCCTCATTTGAAGTCTATTTTTTCTGATATGAGTATCGCTACCCCGGCTTTTTTTTCCTGTCCATTTGCTTAGGAAATTTGTTTCCAGCCCTTCACTTTGAGTCTTTTAAGTCTTTTGTCCTAAGGTGTGTCTCTTGTAGGCAACATATGTGTGGGTCATGCTTTCTAATCCATTCAGCTATTCTATGCATTTTGATTGGAGCATTTAATCCATTTATGTTTAAGGTTATTATTGATAGGTACTGATTCATTGCCATTTCCGTACCTGTGTTCCTCTCTCTCTCTCTCTCTCTCTCTCTGTCTCTTTCTCTCTTTTTTCCTTCCTTTCCTTAAAGCAGTCACTTTAGCACCTCTTTCAGAACTGGTTTGGAGGAGGTGTATTCTTTTAGACTTCTTTTGTCTAGGAAGCTCCTTATTTGGCCTTCTATCTTGATTGAAAGCCTTGCTGGTTAAAGTAGTCTTGGTGGCAGGCCTTTGGTCCTCATTACGTGGAATATTTCTTGCCATTGTCTTCTGGCTTGGCATGTTTCCATTGAGAAGTCAGCTGCTAACCTTATCGGGGCTCCCTTATGTGTTACTTCCTTTTTCTCCCTTGCTGCCTTTAATATTCTCTCTCTGTCTTGGAATTTTGCCATTTTAATTATGATGTGTCTTGAAGTGGGCCTCTTTGGACTCCTCTTGATTGGGACTCTCTGTGTTTCCTAGATTTGTGTGACTTTTTCTTTCATCAAGTTAGGGAAGTTTTCCATCATTATGTTTTCAAATAGGTTTTCTATCCCTTGCTCTTCTTCTTCATCTTCTGGTATTCATATTATATGGATATTATTACGTTCCATATTGTCTTGCATTTCTCTTAATCCCTCTTTATTCTTTCTAAGTCTTTTCCTTTTCTTGCTCTTTCTGGGTGTTTTTTTCCACTTTGCCCTCTAACTCGCTGATCCGATCTTCTGCTTCATCGATTCTGCTTTTGATTTCTTCTGCTAAGTTCTTCAATTCAGAAATTGTGTTCTTCATTTCATCTTGGCCCTTGTTGATAGTTTCTGTTTCCTTTTTCATGTTGATATAGTTTACAGTGAGTTCATCGTAGCTTCCCTGTAGTTTCTGGTAGCTCATTGAGAGCTCATGGAGCTTCCTGACAACCATTGCTTTGAACTCAATATATGATTGTTGAGCTGCTTCCATTTCATTTAGCACTCTTTCTGGGGCTTCCTCCTTTCCTTTCATTTGGGGATTGTTTCTTTGTCTTCCCATTGTTTGTGAGACTCTTCTTGTCAGCCTCAGCTTCTTAAATTGATCTGTTCTGGCTACCTGAGTTTATGGTGTGAACTTCTGTGGTAGAATACCTGTGAGATTCAGTGATGCAGTCTTTTTTGGGTATCCTGGTGTTCACAGCTTCCACTGTTTCACCTGTTGGGATGCCCCCTCTTTGGGCCAAACTCTGTTTTTTTGACAGTTCCAGGGTTTTTTTTTTTGTTGTTT